>QNQO01002230.1:0-150212 GCA_003290165.1 Berberis thunbergii | reverse complement strand
ACGGGGCAACAATTGTCATTACCATATATTAACTGAACACGTCTAATTGTCGAGGGAATGGGCCCGAGGAAAACAGCGAGGGAGGGAGAGAGGGAAGAGGGGGGGGGGGGGGTGGCGTTCATCCCCTCGGGATGCGTGTAATCTTTTTCCTTGCATGCATCCCGAGGGGGATGAACGATCCCCCCCTTTCCCTCTCTCCCCCCTCGCTGTTTTCCTCGCCATTCCCTCGACAATTAGATTTTTTGTTATTAACTAGGCAATGAAAAGTTTGAAAAACAATAGCACAAACTCTCGTTCTTTCACCTTCTTTCATATGCGAAAGTTTACCAACTTCTTGATCAATTGTTTTTGCTCACCATCCAAACCCCCCATATAGCACAGAATTTTCGAGCAATTGGAAGCCGCTTTTGATGATGGGGCCGAGAATTTGATATTATGCAATTGTTACTTCTTTATCAACCAACTCTCCTACCCTATTTCCATCTTTTAGAGTTTACCACAAAAAAGAATACTAAGACTAAAGGGAGTACTTTATTTATAAGTTACTATTGGAATGATTTTGAGTCAGCACTCAGTGCTAAGTGATCAGCACCTCCCTATTGCTTACTTCAATCAGAAGTTAAACTTCTGATCAGAACTAAAAACATACACTCTAAACAGGGTGATCCACTTCTTATTAAGACTTTTGACTCTATTCAGAAGCAAAAACAAACACCCTCTAAGACAATAAATAATGTTCTTTAGTCTCTACTTTTGAAATCAGGGCACCTGGCTATTTCTTCTTCCCCATTTTTCATCTTCTTCAAAAAAAAAAATTTCCCCCATTCTTAACCATTGCCACCACCAAATCCACCACAGGTGGCCACTACCACCATCAACAGCCACAACCTACCACCCTGAATAAGTATTCAACCGCAACCATCCATCACCGACGATCGCCCCAAACCCTTATAGGGTATGCGACACCGGGCCACCTTTGGCCTCAGCCACCACAAACACCCACATAATCTGTAATAGTATGTGCTCCTTGCAGCCAAGAGTTGCAAATAAGGTGGAACTAAAAGGACAATAAGTTATTTTTAATCATCTAAGGTGGTTTGGTTGCATGGAATCATATACCATAGAAATCCATGAGGGACCACCTACATTTAAGCTAATTGAAGGTTCACACTTACCAATCCACCATTAGAATTATGATCAATGGTGGGAATGAAAGTCATATGAACATGAGAATCATATTTCTCGGTCCCCCAAAACATGTGATTTTCATGTTCATAGACTTTTCATCTTCCACCGTTGATCAAAAATTTAATAGTGATTAGTGAGTGAACTTCAAATTAGCTTAGATTTATGTGATCGCCTCATGAATTCCTCATGGCATAAGATTTCATGACCAACAATCCTAAGTTTTAGGCAAGACAATGCTTGTAATAATATAGTAGTGAGTTGCAGTGCCATTTCAATGGGCAGCTCTCGTTCATTTCGATAGCGCCAGTGGTATGTGGGTTTGTCTCAAGATTCATTTAGTGTCATTGAAAGAGCGTCATCTTAATCCCTTGTTTACTGTTTAAATTTTGCAATTAGGTTTTAGAAAAGCTTCAGAACAGACTGTAGTAGACTAGTAGGTTGCTCACTCTCTTGTTAAACTTGAGAATGAATAGCTAACCCTTTCTTTCCACAAATTTTTTTTCTTACTTCATATGATTTTTTAACAATTAAGTGGAAATAGTTAAGAGAGTTGTTAACTTCATTATTTTATTGTATATTTTCGGCCCTAAGCCATTCAAAAATCTTCAATACTTGGAAGGCTAATGAAGAATTTATGGGGAAGTGAGAAGTTCATGGAATAGCGTAGTTATTTGCATCCAACATTTATATTGGTTAAAAAGTTGAAAATTCTATGGAGCATAAGGAAATACAAGAAAAAACATGTGCAGTTGATACAAGCAAAGGAGAAAATGGAAATATTTGCAAGTTGAAATTCAAAGAAACCCTACAAATCAAGAAACAATCAAGGAAGAACGGGAAGTAGTGAATCAATATTGTCAAAATTCCCGAAGCTGAAATTAACATGGAAAGAGAGAAATCAAATGTAAGGTGGTTAGACAAAGCGGATGACAACAACAAATTCTTTCACAGTGCCATTAAAGATAAGCGATAAATCAACAATATCACATGCACATATCTATATTACAATTCAGAGTTGTGTTTTACTATTCGTTATTGACTGGGACAAAATCAAATCGAAATAATTAGAGATAAAAATATGGTTAGAATTAAAAGTTGAGAAATGTATTGAATTTGAGGGTTGCGATTCATTTCCCATTATGACATATTTGTAAATATAAAACATGTAGAAGGGCAAAATAATGAAAAACTTTTGAAAAAAGTTGGTGGAATGTAATATGGCGGAGAGATAAAATATTGTCTTTTGCTTTAGCAAAATAAAATTATCACAACTATCTACATCGTTATCAGATTTTGGTAAAGTTAATATCGTTGAAATGCATTTTTTAAGATCTTTCCAACAAAATCAATGATCAACACGAGCGCTAAAGTTTCAAAATATATATTCTATAATTAAAAAACATATAAAGTGTTTCACGTTTTTAATATTTTTCAAAGCAATGAGACGAGCCGATCATATAAAAAATGAGTCGAGCATCTTAATGCACATTTAAACAAAAACTCTAAACTTCATATTTTGGTGATACAAAGATTGGGGGAGAACTCAATCTCGGCGTTTAAATATTTTCCCCAACTAATTCAAATTTGACTTAGTCTAACTCTAAAATTCTTATTTTAATGTGTATATATATATATATTAAAATGAGTCGGGCATCTTAATGCACATTTAAACAAAAACTCTAAACTTCATATTTTGGTGAATTCAAAGATTGAGAATTTTTTCTCCAACTAATTCAAATTTGACTGAGTCTAAAGTTTAGAGTTTTTGTTTAAATGTGCATTAAGATGTCCGACTCATTTTTCTGGTATGATCGGCCCATCTCATTGCTTTTAAAAAAATATTAAAAACGTGAAATACTTTATATGTTTTTTAATTATAGAGTATATATTTTTAAAATTTTAGCGCTCATGTTGATCATTGATTTTGTTGGAAAAATTTTTAAAAATGCATTTCAACGATATTAACTTTACCAAAATCCGATAACGATGTAGATAGTTATGATAATTTACATTTTGTTAAAAGCAAAACACAATATTTTCTCTCTCCGCCACATGTACATTCCACCAACTTTTTTCAAAAGTTTTTCATCATTTTTGCCTTTCTACATGTTTTATATTACAATATGTCATCATAGGAAATGAATCTCAACCCTCAAATTCAATACATTTCTCAATTTTTAATCCTAACCATCTTTTTATCTCTAATTATTTCGATTTGACTTTGTCCAGTCAGCAACGAATAGTAAAACACAACTCTGAATTGTAATATAGATTTACCTTAAAATAAGCTTACATTTCAATACTGATTCAGAGCCAAAATGAGGACAGTGAAAGAGATGTTCAGTACAAAATATTTAGCAAAAATAAAATTATATGAAGTGCCAACAGCACGGGGCATACTCTAGTAATAGACAAAGGATGAAGCTAGTGGACTTTAATGAGATTGAAGCTGAATGCATAGATTATTTTGAGGGAGTTTTGGAGAAGAGGACCAACCACCCATTGATATCGTGTCTATAAATACAATGCACTTTCATAATTATCTAACTGAAGAAATGGCTAACAAAATGATAGAAAAGTATCACGAGATGAAGTCATTGAGGTTTTTGCCTCAATCGGATCAAATAAAGCCCCAGGTCTAGATGGATATTCATTTATTTCTTCAAGTACTACTGGAGAATAGTGGGAGATCATTTTACTATAGCAGTCCAGAACTTCTTCAAAATAGGGAAGTCGTTTAAAGAGGTAAATGGTACCGTTATAACTTTAATACCTAAATTATTACTAATCATACTACCATTTCAGGCTTATCTCTTGCTGCAACATATTATACAAGTGCATAACCAATATTCTTACAAGGAGAATGAAAGAGGCAGTAAAGCTTGTTGTTAGCACGAATTAGTCAACATTTATATCGGGAAGACGCGTACAAGACAATATTCTCCTATCTCACGAGCTACTTAGGAACAACCATCTCGATGGAGGCCCCTTAAGATGTGCAACGAAAATGGATTTTTGCAAAGCATACAACACAATGGATTGATATAATTACCACCATTATGAGCAAGTTTGGGTTCCATAAAAATTTGCGAGTGATAAGCATATAAATGAGATATTTTACTCCAACACTATTCCTTATTTCACTCCAACACTTCACCTTCCACCCCATTATCTCTACACATAAGTCTCACCATTCTTCATCTATAAATATCCCACATGAACATACTTGAGAAGATACTTTTTGAAACATTTTTAAAGAGAAATAGTTGAAGTAATTGTAGTTTAGAGATAAATAAGTAAAGTTTGGCCTAGAGCTTATCATGTTTGGCTAACATCCTACCTTAGGGTGTGGATGAGCCATGGGAGGATAGCTCCAAGATGGGCTCTCTTTTAGATTAGTTATTTCAATTTTCATGTATTAGAGAATCATGTGTAGTTAGATTGGTCTTGTAGTTTAGTTGTGTCATGAATCTATGAGGTAAGTTAGATGTTTGTGTTTCATTATATGAATTCAACTCATGCTTTCTTCTTTTACTTATTAAGCTCAAGATTAGATAAGTTCTATACTTGCAATTTTTCTAACAAGCTCTTTACAATGTTTACATATTCTTAGTCTAAGTTTCATTATGATTTGCTAGATATTTGGTGTTTCATTTAAATATGGATTCCTTGTATGTTTTTAAATATATCCACATTTGATTATTTGGTTACTAATATACTTAACCTTGAAATCAATTTGTTCATAATGCCATATTTTCATCCTAAGGTGAGATGAGAATCTACTTTAGGATGTGTTAATGAATTTTGAAAAATTAATCTAAGAGTGGCATAATGGTGCCATCTACTCATGATAGTAAATTCAAAGCCCTAACTCTCACATATAAGTTTTACTTTGCATTTTATTTCAAACACTTCACCAATCACTTCTTTTATAACTAGGTTGAGTTTCAAAAGAGATTTGAAGATTAGCTTTCCGAATTTTATAGCTCTCTTTATGGAATTGACCTATATTTATCGTTATCTAATTCAATAAATAATCGTACACTTGCGATAATATTTGAGATCGATCAGCGAGCTGGGTGGGAATGTGCGTAACAACATTAACTTACTTCATTAGCCTGGATGGTTCTTTCAAAAGGTGTATCATTGCTATAGAGGGACAAGACAAAGGTGCCCCATGTTGCTTTATTTATTTGTCATGCTGACGGAGATATAAACTCTATTCTACAAGCCAAATAATAATATCATAATAACGAGTGCATGCCACATCACTACTGCGAAGATCCACTCATAAAGCATTTATGCTTTGCAAAAGACCTTGTAACTTTCTTCAAATGAGACATCTGCGGTTGCATTAGCAAAAGATCTTCAAGAATTTCAAATGGCAACAGAGCTGAATGTAAACGTCAATAAGAACAACATATTTGTAACTATTCTGGACCAATCAATTTTCTCAAAGATTGCAACTATTCTGCAATTCAATGTAGGCACTTGGCCAATCAAGTACTTGGAGCTCCCACTTATCACGACGAGATTGAAATATGAGGATTGCCTTCCTCTCATCTCCAAAATAGAATAAAAATGTTCACTCGTGGAAAAACATGCCTATCCTATGCATGTTGTATGTTACTCATCAAAGTTTTTATTACCAACATGCAAATATATTGGACGTTGGAGTTCATCCTACCACTGGTTGTCACAGAACATGTTAAATTGATTTGCGTCAAATTTCTTTGGTTGGGAGTTTATTTAGTAAATAATAAAGCAATTATAGATTGGGAATGAAATTTGTCACCCATTTCAGCCTTCAGGAAGGTGGTTTGGCTAAAAGGGACATGCACACTTCGAACACAACCTCATTCCTAAGGCATATATAGACCCTCAAAACAAACAATGAGAACTTGTGGGCCGCTAATGGGGTACCAATACAGCTGTAGGTCTGTGGTGGATGAAATCAATACCCCAAATTTACTGTTGGAATTTGACAAATTCTGAAGTTAAGGAATCAAACAACAACAATGGTACGCACAATTATTGGCAATGGAAAAACACAAGTTTTTGGCATGATGTTTGGCACCCTTATGGTATACTCTTTATCACCTTTGCCGCAACATTTCACATACGATTCTCTCATAAACATGAAAGCCAAAGTTTCATCTGTTATACCAAATGGTGAGTGGAGCATTCAAGAAAACACTGAGAATGACATAAATGCAATAGAAAACACTCAGAATGACATAGGTAGAAATTTCGAATGGCTACGAAAACACAATTACTTGGACAATAAGTAGTAAAGGAACATACACAATGAAGGAAACTTACAATGTCGTGTGTCACGATAATCCTCAAGTCACATGGTCCAAGTTAGTTTTGTTTAACAACAATATTCCTAAGCATAGATACATAACATGGCTAACAATAAACAATGTTCTAAAACCCTTGACAAGCTTGAAAATTGGAGTATCCTTACTAATGTTTCGTGCATATTTTGCTATCTGGAAGATGTGTTCGTAGACCACTTTGTTAAAACGAAGAGATAAATATATTGAATATTTTGTATTATTTACAATCAACTAATACACGAGTATATATACAACTCTGCAAATCAATTTAGATCTAAAATATTGGTGACTTGGTATACAAGAATTAATTTAATAGGAACCAGTAACCTAATAGGGAACAATACTTGTATAAAGATTAACAGAAATTCTAAATGTCGAGGGAAAGAGCGAGGAAACCAGCGAGGAAAAGGAGGTGGCGGGGGGTGAACTGTTCACCCCCCTCGAGATGTTTTTGGCGCGCGCATCTCGAGGGGGGCAAACGGTTCACCCCCCGCCACCTCCTTTTCCTCGCTGGTTTCCTCGCCCTTTCCCTCGACACATAGAATCACTCAAAGATTAATCTAATAGGAAACAATAAGCTAATAAGAAATAATAAGCTAATAGGTACAGTAAGCTAATCTGAGACAATATTCTAATAAGACCACGTCAATATTCCCCCTCAAGATGGAACATAGATATCACACATGCTCAGCTTGACGAGTGAGTCATTTAAGGCTTAACTGACAATTGCTTTGGTGAGCATCTCAGCTAATTGTTCCGTGGTTTTCATATACAGAACCTCAACAAACTTTTCTTCAAACTTCTCGTATATGAAATTACAATCGATCTCTATATGTTTAGTTCGATCATGTTGGATAAGATTTTCTGCAATCTGAATCACTGACTTATTATCACAATATAACTTCATGGTTTTTTCAGGTGGAAAATCAAGCTCCCCCACAAGCCGTCTCAACCATAACAATTCTTGTATCCCTTTAACCATTGCCCTGTATTCAGCTTCTGCACTGAATAACGAAACAAGCATGAACTTTATTTGGAAGTTCCTCAAGGCTATAATTTTGTTCAATGGGTGTACCAATAGGCTGGCAACCAAGCATGCCAGTATCTTGAATAGGTCAAGAACATATTTCCATTGTGACAAAAATATTCCTTACTTAGACCGGGTAACTTCAATGCCCAAAAAATACTTAAGACCTCCAAGATCTTTCATATCAAATTCAGATGTCACATAAGTTTCAACATAGTCATTTCATCAACACCATCACCAGTAACAATCATATCATCTACATAAATAATAAGTGTCGTTATCTTACCATTTTGTTTTTTCAGAAATAGTGTATGATCAACGTTACTTTGCCCATAGCCATGTTTCTTCATAGCTAGCCGAAACCTTTCGAACCATGCTCTCGGTGATTGTTTAAGACCATATAAAGCCTTTTTCAACTTACATACCAAACTAGTATTACCAGAAGCATTGTTTCCAGGCGACATATAAACTTCTTCGGGTAAAATTTCATGTAAAAAATATTTTTTACATCATACTGTTGTAAAGGCCAATCAAAATTGCAGCAATAGGTAATAAGACCTGAACAATATTTAACTTTGCGACAGGTGCAAAAGTCTCCTGGTAGCTAACACCATAAGTTTGAGTAAAACCATGAGCCATTAACCTTGCTTTAACGAACAAATAGGTTCATTATATCGGGCTTCATGGTTCTGATGAGCCAGCTTTTAACCAGAGAATTCTCCATGCTCTACTTTTCATATATCAGATCATCAATCGAAGGTTCAAGCTTATTTCCATTGATATAACCTAACTTTCCTCTACCTGCATGAAGGTTGTAGCAACTTGAGACCAAAGAGAATAATTGGTTCCATTAAGTTTCACACCATATGGGATTGCAGTGGGTTCAGGCACAAAACCCATAGGTTGAACACTCGAAATCATGTTGGAGTTGATGGTGTAGATGGTGGTGGTGAGCCCATATCTTGGAAGGCCGAAAAAGATAGCAACAAAATGAATAAAAAGAATAAACTGACAGGGAGTAGTCTCTGAGGGTACGTATGAACAATCATAGCGAGATCTCAAGATATTGCTCTTATACCATATCAAAACGAAGAATAAATATATTGAATATTTTGTATTATTTACAATCAACTGATACATGGGTATATATACAACTCTGCAAATCAATTTAGATCCTAAAATATTAGTGATTTGGTATACAAGGATTAACCTAATAGGAACCAGTAACCTATTAGGGAACAATACTGGTATAATGATTAATCTAATAGGAAATAGCAAGCCAATAGGAGACAATATTCTAATAAAATCACACCAACACACTTGTTCAATGAATTTTTTTTCTGCTCAATCAGTTTGGATATTTATTTTGAGAGAATTGGAGATAGGTAGTGCAATCAAAACATGGCCAGAAGAGGTTGAGAGGTGCACAAACAGATTCAGTAGCAAAAATTCCATTGCATAGGTAATTCAATGCTTTTGTTTATTGTATATATGGGAAGAGCATAAACATAGACTCAATGAAGGTAACTTGAGATCGCAAAGAGAAATTGGTGATACATCAAAATAGACCGTCATCACAACCATACACGTGGCAGAAAATATTCATCACGAGGATCAAATATCCCACCTACCGGGCCAGCTCATAAAACCCAAGAAGGCGCCAAACCAATCGTAAAAGCCCAAACAGGGCCCATCAGAAGAAGTCGCAATCAAGGTACAAATTTGAGCCCGCGTGAATTCTCTCATAAAGAAGATGAACGTTACATAAGAAAAGAGTCGTTGAGGGAGTTATGCTTCCACGAACACATCTTCATAAAAGATGAGACTGTTACGAAGAACATCTCCTTCCGTTGTATCTCACATGCTTATGTTACGCAGAGAATTAACTACTACCATTATATAAGGTAAAGGGAACATTCGACAAAGGTACACAACTTTAACTGAGTTTTGTCCAGATTTACTTCCTTCTTCAAACAAAGTTGCCGACTTAAGCATTGGAGTGCCTTCGGCCACAAAAAATGTGGTATTTGGCAGTCTGATATCTTCTTTACAGGCCAAACTTACAGGAGGATGAGATTGGACGCATTAGAAATGATTCAGAATGTTAAAACAATAGTCATGAAGAAACCATGAGCTTGCACTTAAAAATAGTCGACTCTACCGCAACGAGAAGCTTTTCTGATACATGGTGTTACTGCCAAACAAAACAACTTTTAAATAACATAGAACATATTTTTATTCATCTCACAATGATGTATTTAAAGGGATACAAATAGAATCCTAACTAGGAATGGAAAACCAATTCTAATCCCAGTAATTCCTGTATCACTACACCAAATTGACATATTCGTAACAACTCCCAAAAGAGTAGCATTTTTGAACTATTACATCCACTAAACAATTTCAAGTCAAAACTAAATTTAGTCAAAAAATGAAAAATAGTTACGCAAAAAGGTGATGCAATAAATTAGATCACCATGAATAGTATCATTTGTACGACCACACTATTCATGGTGATACAATTATTGTATCACTTTGTTTGTGAAAATGTGTAAAATTGTTTTATGGATTGTTATAGTTAAAAAATGTTACTGTTTTAAGGGTTGTTACAAAAATGCCAATTTGGTATATTGTATTCCTAAATCTACAGTCATTGTTGAACATGTATTCCTAATTATATAGTTATTTTAATTATTAACACTCCCCCGCAAGATGGATATATATATCGTAAATGTCCAGCTTAACACTACAAGAAATCTATCTTTTAGCAACAAAATTATTGCTACAAAAATTGATTTCCTTTTTAATATTGTAGCATTGTCAACGAATAAAAATTTCCTTGAAAAATCCATAAAGTTGTTACTGTTTTCCAACAAAATATATTTTGTAGGAAATATTCCTTGTTAAATAGGTGGCGGGAAACATTCCCTCCAAACCCAATTTTTTGCCAAATTGATTTAACAACGAAGTTATTTTTATGATTACAATATACTTGTTCCTTGATAATTATGGCATCATCTGGAATGAAATATTTTGTTGCTAAAGAAGACTAATTTTAACAACAAATCACTTTCCTTGTTAACGAATATTAAATCTTATTCATCTCTCTTTAGTAAGGAAATATGTTTTCCTAGACAATAATCACATTATTAGTAATGATTCGGTTCGTTGATAATTTTTTCCATTAGGGTTTTTCGTGTTAAAACTCGTTTATTAATTTATAGCAACAAACTAATATTTCATTGAAAATTGTCACACTGTTGGCAACGTTTTTTATTTTTTTGGAAACAATATTGTTTTAATGAAATCTTTGTAGCTATGAAATAAAATTTTGTTGGTAATTATAAACTTGTTCGTAACAAATTGTTTTTAGGTAAAAAGTGATAATTATTTTCATGAAATTTGTTTCTCATTAAATTTCACTAACTATTTTATAGCGACAAGTCATTATTTTGTTGGAAATTGTATACTCACTACAAAAAAAATTATTTACTAACAATTTTTATTTTCTTTTTTAATATGTTATTATTTCTAACAAGAATAAATTTCATTGAAAAAACCATAGAGTTGTCACTTTTAGTAACAAAATCTTTTTTGTTGGCAACTTTTCTTTGTAAAGAGGTGGCGAAAAATATTCATTCAAAAACTAATTTCCCACCAACATTATTTAGCAACAAAATATTTCTATTTCAACGAAATTTTAGTTTGTTAGTTATAATGAAGTCATTCACAATAAATTATTTCATTGCTAATAAATATTAATATTATTGACAAATATTTTCTTAGTAAATGCACTATAACACTTGTTCACGTCTCTTCAACAATGAAAGTATATTTTCTCTAGTTAATTACCACGTTATTACAATGATTTATTTGGTTACTTATAATGAAATTTTTTTCATGACATTTATTTATATTTAAAGCTCGTAGGTTCTTTAGAGTGGAAAAATATCGATTCGTTGAAATTTTTTATTAGTAGCATTGATATTATTTCATCTGAAAAATCAAATAAAAGTTATTTAACAATACAACATTATTTTACTGTTAATTATAATATTAATGGTAACAATTTATTTCGTTGCTAAATACTGATAAAATTTTCATGAACTTTTTTCTTATTAAGGCTCGTTTTCTTGGTTACAACAATTTAATTTTATTTCATTGGGGATATAACCAATTTCAATAACATATAACATTGAAATGTTATTACTATTTTGTTGCTAATTATAATGGTGTTATTGTGAATTTTTTCATTGCTAAAAGTGGTAGACATTTAACATAAATCTTATAATCATGAAAATATTTAGTTCTAATTTATAGTGATGAAATATTATATATTGGTCTCTATTATATACGTAGCAATGATTTTTTTATTGCAAAAATGAGTAATTTGATTTAATAAGCTATAAAGTTGTTTCACACAACACAAATTCAAATAGCTCAATTGGTAAATATCACTACAGATTTTACTCTAGGTCAGGAGTTCGATTCCCGTTGAGCATAAAAATAAATATATTGTATATGAAATTCCATAGTGGACTCTTATCTTCAAGAGTGGTGTCCTTAGAGTTTGGGAGATAGTAGATGGTGTTCTTAGAGATTGGGACCTAGATTAGGTCGTCTAAAAGCCGAGAATGATCGTTTTAATATATAATTTTTTTATTGAAAATAATTTTGTTGGTAATTGTTAACAGTACCCATGCCAACTTTCATTGATATACATTCATTTTACAAACGAAAAAGTTCTATGATAAAGGTAGTTATATTTTCCTAATTTTCCTTGAAGATTCTAAGTTTTTTCGAGAAAAAAATTCATAAGTAAAAAAAGTTTTCTTGCAACAAAACAATTTGTTGGTAAAACTATCTGATTTTTACCAACGAATTTCCTTGGTAGTTGTCAGTATTACCAACACCGTGTTTCCTTGACTTATCAATTGTTTTACCAACAAAAATGTAATTCATTGGTAAAAACTTTTAGCTACAGGGATGCCTCCACGAACCCAATAACGAATTTTTTCCTTGTTAAAAGTTTTTTCCAACAAAATTTTGATTTTTGTCAAGGAATTTTTTTCTTGAAAAATGCCTTAATTGTTGTAGTGTAACAAGGAAATCAGCAAAGGTAAACCAGTAAGACAACAACAGAACAACAACACAAATATGAATAACCGACGGGAAGTAGTCTCCAAGGGCACGTAGGATGAATAACCGACAAAAGTAGTCTCCGAGTGTACATAGAATGAATAACCAACGGAAATAGTCTCCAAGGGCACGTGGGATGACTAATAAACAAATTTGTCTCATTCTATGGCACCGATGAGCTAGTTTTTCATCACATTCAATTAATGGCACCGATAACCCAAAAATTCTGCCACATTCGGTTATCTGGAGCGAGTTCTATAGTTGTACCAGTAAGATATCTCATCCTTCTCCGTCCAACAATAAATAAAAAATATTTTATTTTGTGATAAGAAAATTCCTTGTAAGTAACTTCAACAAAATACTTCAATCCACCAAAATCCTTGATATCAAATTCAGAAGCTCTTATCAATCTCAACAAGATCATCGTGATCTGCATTACTTTGCCCAGCCATATTTCTTCATAGCAATATGAAACCTACCAAAGTAGTAATTTGTCAGCTAATTAATCTCAATGTTATTGTGAAACATTTCCATTCAATTCAACTCTTCGCCATCATTCTCCCCTGGAAGAAGAAAAGTAGATACTGGGTTGAAATACAAAGCATAGGAGATTGGAAATCTTCCAAGGAAATAAAACTCAACCTCATATGTTCTTCTCTTCATTTTGCAACCAACAAAGTAGTTCACCTCCTCCTCAAATGAAGAGCAGTAACACAAAAGTCTTTCCTTCTCGGTCATTCACTGTTGAAAAATATGTTGTAAATTCGAAAATAAAAGAAGGAACGATGGTACCAATTTTGCTTGGGTTGAGTCGCGGACTAGGTCGCTCTCTTTAAGACGTTTTTGCGGCTCTGCCCAAAATTGTGCAAGCAGTTTCGTAGCCCCGCCGTCCCCAGGATAAAACAGCCTAGAATCTCTGTCTCGTTCAAAAATTGCACAATAATTGAACGGTATACAAATCTCCTTATTTGCTCGGAATCACTAGGAAATAAAACAGCAACAACAAGAAGCATAAACAGAGAAAGATAGAACTGTATGCAATAGACTCTGTACGAAAACTGTTTGCTGGAAGTAGAAACTCGAAAAGCTGTATGCTAGAACTCTGTACGAAGCATAAACTGAAAGCTAAGCAGAGAATCGTTTTTGAACTCTATTGTTTTTCTTTTGTATTTCTATATTTAAAACTCTAAAAGTAGATGGTATTTATAGGTTGAAATCATACAATCGAAAAACGAGATATAGACTAGGTTCATTGGCAAGATCAAGTCGTGGTATGGTGGCGGATTTTCGCCAAAAATCGCGGAGCCAAGACGTGGTCTAGAGAGACCGTTTGGAATCAGTCCTCTTCAGAAATTGATTTTTCGTTTAAATAAAATTTCAGCAAAAAAATGTTTTGCTTTCTAAATGACCCAACCCAACCCAACCCGACCCGCCCAACCGACCGGACGGCGGCGGCAGCGGGCGCGAGGGCCTATCTCTCCCCTCCTCATAAAAGAGTGGTACCCCCAAGGGGTCCAAACCCAAGTCCTATCTATCTTCTTATATACTCTACCTCAAAGAGATATATAGTAGATATTGGACTATAAAATAGATAGTGGTTCAAAGATCAAAATAGGAGAGGGAAGTCCAGGGTTCAAAACCAGGTAAACACAGATTTGTTTTTATTTTTTAAAAAACCAAATTTGCAACAATCCCCCACTTGGATTTTTAAAAACAATTTTCATCGAGCAATCTTTAAAATATAAGATTGTGCATAAACAAAAGTGTCTTTCGACTTGAACTCTTGCGTAGTGTTCATGCTTTAGAATATACTAGAGTAACTCGTAGTTTGAACTCTATCTCTAACAGACATTACACGCACAACCTTACCAGGGTGAAGTCTAAAAAACCCGTGCTTTACGGCCATGCACGTATATCCCAGTGTAGTGAAGGCTCTAGGAATTTTGCCCACAAATTCCATAGGAAGCGGCCAAACTTCCACAATCACTTAGGTGAGTCTATCAAGAGTACTCCTGTAGCTAGGTACTCCACTCCACATAGAGTATAGACCTCATTAAGAGTTTTAACTCATCTTACTATCGCTTCAGGAGTTCATGCTTTAATCTAGGAATGGGATTGATATTTTTGTCAGCATGATTCACATCATATCATTCACGACTTGTTATTACCCATTGAAACTATTTCTTGGGATCTCCAGTCTATAGGTTGGGTTACCATCATGAATAACTCATAAAACTAAGGGCATTAGTCCCATTCCTTTCGAGGTTTTGAAAACCTTCTCTCTGGCTAATCCTTTCGTCAAAGGATCAGCTAAGTTCGCATCAATTCGTACATGATCCAGTCTCACAGCACCAGTAGATAGAAACTCTCTAACTGTGTTGTGCTTACGACGTATTTGTTGTTTCTTGCCGTTATAATAACGGTTCTGTATTTTTGCAATAGCCGCGGTACTATCGCAATGGATCAAGACAGCTGGAATCGGTCTTTTCCATAAAGGGATATCTGCTAGCAGGTTTCTCAACCAACCTGCTTCTTCACTAACCGTGGCTAGTGCTATAATCTCTAACTCCATCGTGGACTGTGCCAAAATGGTCTGTTTATTTGATTTCCAAGAAACAGCTCCACCAGCTATATTGAAAATATAGCCACTGGTGGCTTTGGAGTCATCTGAAAGGGTGTTCCAATCAGCATCGCTATATCCTTCAAGGACAGCGGGAAACTTCTGATAATGTAATCCGAGGTTCTTAGTCCTCTTCAGGTACCTCATGACCCGTTCAATTGCATGCCAATGCTCTATACTAGGTCTACTTGTAAATCTTCATAATAATCCAACAGCGTAAGCTATGTCGGGTCTAGTGCAATCGGTAACATATCTAAGACTACCAATGATGCTCGCATACTCAGATTGTCTAACACCGTCACCGGTGTTCTTGAACAATTTTACACTAGAGTCATAAGGAGTACATGCAGGTTTACAGTCAGAGTAATTATATTTATTTAGGATTTTCTCGATATAGTGAGATTGATCCAAAGAAATTCCCTTTTCAGACCTAGTAATCTTGATACCAAGGATTACACTCACTTCTCCAAGGTCTTTCATATCAAAGTTTGCACACAATAAAGTTTTCACTTTATTCACGGCATGGATATTAGAACCAAAGATAAGTAAGTCATCCACATACAGACATATTATAGTGCAAATGCCATTTTCAGCTTTATAGTAAATGCATTTGTCACTTTCGTTCACTTTAAAGTCATGTGCGATAACAAGATTATCAAATTTTTCATGCCATTGTTTTGGAGCTTGTTTCAGACCGTAAAGTGACTTATCTAGTTTGCAAACTTTATGTTCTTGTCCTGGAATAACAAAACCTTCAGGTTGGTCCATGTAAATTTCTTCTTCCAAATCACCATTAAGAAACACAGTCTTAACATCCATTTGGTGCAAAACTAGGTTATGTATTGCAGCAAGAGAAATTAACACTCGAATAGATGTAATCCTGGTTACAGGTGAATATGTATCAAAGAAATCAACATTTTCTCTCTGTCTATACCCTTTGGCTACGAGACGAGCCTTGAACTTGTCAACATTACCATCGGGTTTCAATTTCTTCTTAAATACCCATTTAAATCCTATTGTCTTACAACTTGGTGGCAAATCGACTAAGTGCCAAGTTCTGTTAGACTCAAGAGAGTACATTTCATCATCGATAGCCTCTTCCCAAAAATTGGCATCTATAGAGGATAGGGCCTCTTGAAAACTAAGGGGATCCTCTTCAACTGAAAAGACATAGTAATCGGGGCCAAGGTTTTTAGAAGATCGTTTCCGTTTACTTCTTCTTGGCTCAGATTCTGTGGCTTTAATATTTTCATTAACCCTGAGCAAAGGTACGTTGTTTGAAGATGTACCCCCACTATTCCTCGAAATAAAAGGAAATTTATCTTCATAAAAGTCAACGTCGTTTGATTCTATAATAACTTGATCTTTAAGATTATAGAATCTATAAGCTTTGCTATTCATGGTGTATCCTATGAATACGCATTCATATGCCCTACTAGCAAGCTTGTTCCTTTTAGGATCAGGAATTCTAACATAAGCTAAACAACCCCAAGTTTTCAAATAAGACAGGTTTGGTTGTCTATTTTTCAGAATTTCATAGGGCGATGTTTTACTTTTCGATTTGGGGACTCTATTTAGCACATAACAGACTGTCAAAATAATTTCACCCCACCAGTGCGATGCAGCACCGGAGTTAAGCATTATGGCAACTACTAACTCGGTAAGAGTTCTATTTTTCCTTTCAGCTTTGACATTCATCTTAGGAGAATATGGTGCAGTTGTTTCATGAATAATTCCTTGAGAATTATAGAACTCTACGAAAGTACTGCTATCATATTCAGTGCCTCTATCACTCCTAAGTCTCTTAATCTTTCTATTATATTGATTTTCAACTTCAGTCAAAAATAATTTAAACATGTCAAATGCATCACTTTTATTTTTCATTAAATAAACAAAAGTATAATCAAACAGACATCAATAAAACGTAATAAAATAACGTTTTCCACTTCTAGTCAAGATACCATCAAGTTCACATATATCTGAGTGTATCAAATCTAAAGGTTCAGATTCTCTAACTACAGATTTATGTGGTGTTTTCGTTATCTTAGCTTGACTACAATAGTTGCACTTTTCAAAATCATTTAAGGACAATTTTGGAATTAGTCCTAAGTTACTCATGTTTTTAATAATACGTTTATTAACATGACAAAGTCTAGCATGCCAGATATTAAAAGTGCATAACATGTAAGCAGAACTAGAAATTTTATTCACTTCAACATTTAACTTAAACATCCCATCAGTAGCATACCCTTTTCCCACAAATACATTATTCTTTGTGATGGTATATAAATCAGCCCCTATAATTTGAGTAAACACAGCCTTGTTCAGAAGAAAATCAGATACTAGATTCTTTCTCATCTCTGGAGTATGCAAGACGTCTTTCAGGATAACTGTCTTTCCAGAGGTAAACTTCAGTTCTACTGTTCCAGTTCCAGCAACTATAGTGGAGTGGGAATCACCCAACAACACTTTCTTGTCCTCAGCTTCAGAATAAGACTTGAACATTCCTCGAACATAGCAGACATGTCGAGAAGCACCAGTGTCGACCCACCATCCCTCGGATCCACCAACAAAATTGATCTCAGAGATCATGGCAATAAGTTGGTCTTCGGTTAGGTTCGCCTGAGGTGCAGGGCGAGATCCATTCCGGCAGTTCCTGGCCATATGTCCTGGCCTACCACAGGTGTAGCAAAGGAACTGTGTTGAATCATTCTTGGAGGGATGTTTCTTTCCATTCTGATTTCGCGGAAGATTCCGATTCTGATGGTTGCGGTTCTGATTGTTCCGGTTCTGCTGGTTCCGATTTTATTGTTATTCTGATTTTTCATTGTCTTTCCATTGGGTTTCAGAGAAACAGGGGTAGACTTCTTATGGTTTGAAATAATCAGAACTTCCTCTTTCTGATCTTGTTTCCTGGCTACCTCCTCAATACGAAGTCGGGTTATCAGGCTTTCTAGGGAAAACTCTTTAGTTTTATGCCTAAGGACATTCTTAAAATCTTTCCAGCTAGGGGGCAATTTGTCTATCACAACAGCTACTTGAAATTGCTCATCTAAAGTCATTCCCTCAGATATAATTTCATGAGCAATCTTTTGAAGCTCGTGTGATTGGGTTTCCACAGACTTATCATCAGTCATTTGAAATTTCAGATAGCGACTGACAGCATATTTCTTTGTGCCAGCCTCCTCAGTGTCATATTTCTTTCTAAGGGCTTCCCAAATATCTTTTGCAGTTTGTTCAGTACAGTAATAATCATAAAGATCACCAGACAGACCATTCAGGATAAAAATTTTACATAAAAAATCATTTTCAATCCAACGGTCTAACTCTTTAGTTTGGGTTTCAGTAGGTTCAGCAGGCATTGTAGGTTTTTCAGTATCACAAACATATGCAACCTTTTGTGTTGTTAGAAAAAACAGCATCTTTTGTCTCCATCTTTTAAAGTGTTGGCCCTCAAAACGAAAGGGCCTATTAAGGTTTAGCAGCAATTTCAGTAATTGAATTCATGGCAGACATAGAAATCGTCTTAAAATTGTTGAAAAAAATATGCTATAAATTCAAAATAAAAGAAGGAACGATGGTACCAATTTTGCTTGGGTTGAGTCGCGGACTAGGTCGCTCTCTTTAAGACGTTTCGCGGCTCTGCCCAAATTGTGCAAGCAGTTTCGTAGCCCCACCGTCCCCAGGATAAAACAGCCCAGAATCTCTGTCTCGTTCAAAAATTGCACAATAATTTAACGGTATACAAATCACCCTTAATCTCCTTATTTGCTCGGAATCACTAGGAAATAAAACAGCAACAACAAGAAGCATAAACAGAGAAAGCTAGAACTGTATGCAATAGACTCTGTACGAAAACTGTTTGCTGGAAGTAGAAACTCGAAAAGCTGTATGCTAGAACTCTGTACGAAGCATAAACTGAAAGCTAAGCAGAGAATCGTTTTTGAACTCTATTGTTTTTCTTTTGTATTTCTATATTTAAAACTCTAAAAGTAGATGGTATTTATAGGTTGAAATCATACAATCGAAAAACGAGATATAGACTAGGTTCATTGGCAAGATCAAGTCGTGGGTCGTTGAGAAGATATGGTGGCGGATTTTTCGCCAAAAATCGCGGAGCCAAGACGTGGTCTAGAGAGACCGTTTGGACTTAGTCCTCTTCAGAAATTGATTTTTCGTTTAAATAAAATTTCAGCAAAAAAATGTTTTGCTTTTTAAATGACCCAACCCGACCCGCCAGGACGGTGGCGGGCGTGAGGGCCTATCTCTCCACTCCTCATAAAAGAGTGGTACCCCCAAGGGGTCCAAACCCAAATCCTATCTATCTTCTTATATACTCTACCTCAAAGAGATATATAGTAGATATGGGACTATAAAATAGAGAGTGGTTCAAAGATCAAAATAGGAGAGGAAGTCCAGGGTTCAAAACCAGGTAAACACAGATTTGTTTTTATTTTTTAAAAAACCAAATTTGCAACATTCACCTTCATGAATTAGTAACAATCGAGCAAGAGCAACAAAAACAAATTTGCACCTCTAAACAAAAAAGAGTTGCAACCCAAATAGATAGTGAAATCGTAGTTGATAGAGATCTCTCTTCACACAGCAAATTCCAGAGTTCAACGAGAGTTTTTCACGACCCCAATCTCAGATAAGAAGCAATTGCAGCGAGACAGAGAAGCAATCGCAGCCAGACAAAGTCCTCCTTCCCTGCCTCTTGTGTCTACGGTCAAAGTACATCTTCGTCTGAGGGGTGGTAGAGTTTGAGTGCCCGGAGTCTTACTTTTACGTACAAACAACCGTAGCGAGATCTCAAGATCGCTGGTTTGATAGCATGTCAAACAAAACAACTTTTAAATAATATAGAGCATATTTTTATTCATCTCACAAGGAGGTATTTATAGGAATAAAATCCTAACTAGGAAGGGAAAACTAATTCTAATCCCGGTAATTTTGGTATTCCTAAATCTACAGTCACTGTTAAATATATATTCCTAATTATATAATTATTATAATTCTTAATAGTTACACATCCAATATGTCCATAAACAAGCAACCCTTTTTAGCTGGCTAGGTCCCAATGTTGGGATGATGATGATTAATACGGATGGCTCATTAGTGGGAAGCACAGGCAATTTTGGAGCAATAATAAAGAATCACGTAGGTGATGTAATAACGGGAGCAGCAGGTTCAACCAACAATGCATCAGTTACAACTCTTAAATTAAAGGAGTGGAGCTGGGGCTGCAATTGGTGAGCAACCATATGTTAGATCGGATCATTGTGGCAACATATTCTTGAGCAACAGTGCAAAGAAGAAAGAGGACTATCCATGGCAAGCAATAACAAGACTTAGAAAAATTAGGTCCCTTATCAGTTCTTTCACTAGCTTTGACATAATTCATGTGTAGTTGATCATTTAGCTAGCTTATATCCAGGCTCCCTAGCTCTTTCGCGATAGACTTAAAAGAAAATTATCTTTGAGGATGCTAGTGTAAAAATGTATAAACAATTGTAATCATCTCTGATTTCTATTTAAAAAAAGGTTTGGGGTCCTGTAACCTTGCTTAGAACTTCTTCACCCTATTACTTTATCCAATTTTCAAAATACTTAGAACTTCTTCACCCTGTTACTTTATCCAATTTTCAAATATTTTGGTTGATTTCCAACTTTGTTTGTGATATGTTGATTTTTTAATCAAATTCTATATTTTGGAAAGCCAATGAGAGGAGTATGGCTTTCTAAATTCTACTGTGGATACTCTCAGGGGACCATTGTGGTTCGTGGAGAAGATGAGAGATTTTGAGAAGGGAGCTTTTTGCTTGAACCCTAACAATCTCTCGTACAATTTTAAACTAAAAAGGTAATGTTTGTTGTGGATACCATCAACACTGTTGGAGTGGATACATAACAATTAATCAGTTGCAAAGGATAAATGGTCATAAAGCCAAAAATTTTAAAAGTATTTGTTGAAAAGGGGTGAGTAATTTTTCTTATCAAGGGAGGGCATGTTTAAAAAAATCACCATGTAAAATTAGAATAAAAAGTGCAAGGGCATGATCAAGGATTGTGATTTCATTTTTTTGATTTTATATCGCTATCTTGATTTTAAGAAATATTTTGAGAAATATTCCGTTTTGAAAAGAAAAAACGTAAAAATTTCGAGGATATATGAAATCTATAAATGAATTTCGAGGGTATATATGAATATGTGAAAAAAATATAATGCAACTAAAACATTAAATGAAGCCTAAATACCAAGAAATGAAACAAACATGAAGTCAATATATAATTAGAAATCAAGAGTTGGTTTCAAAAATCAATATATAAGTAAAAAAAAATGATAATTAGAAAATCAGGTGGCGGCTTCAAAAATCAATAAATATTAGAAAAATGGTAATTGAAAAACCCCAAATTTACAAAAAAAAAAATCTCCAAATTTTTTTGAAAATACCCTTGAAAAAAAATGTAATTTTTTTTTCGTAATTTCAAAAAAAAATTCGTTTAAATTTCACGAAAAGACAATCCTTGGGCATGATAAGTCACATAAAATTTGCCTTGTTGTAAATGAAGCACCCAGTTTCTAGGGGAAAAATTGTTGTCACGTAAAAATCAAGAGAGAAATTGAATTAGAGGAAGTGAAAGTATATATATTTTTCACATGTAATTTAATATTAATATTAAATATTTTTTAATATATTTAACGAGTTATCAAGAACGGTGACGTATGTTGCATACAACATCTATTGTAGATATAAATTGATGAAAAAACCTAGTGTTAATTTTAAAACCCTAGATTTGAGAAGAAACGAGTTTGAAAGAGTGATTTAGGGTTGTGGGGCGTTTCAATTCCTGACCATAAAAAATGTGTACATTTTGTTGATGGAAGAGGATTTGATTTGTCCTATAGTTGTTGGATGTATAACACTACATACATCCAATTATACCAACTATTAAGTTGCAATAAAACTTGCTTCCACTTCAAAATTATAAATTTAGTTTAGGGTGCGATTATTAGTTAAACGGTAAGTTGTCAATACTTTTGAAAAACGGATTTTAATCTTAGAGCATCCACAATACACCTATTTTGGTAGGTTTTCAAACGTCCCATGGGGACTTCAAAATCCACCACAATAAGTCAATGATTTGAGGTGCACATCAAACCTTACTGAACTCGAGGATGGCTTTATTTCAAGGAGTGTTCATAAGTGGAACTGTTTTAAATAACAACTTAAAAAAATGACAAGACAATATAACTTTTGTAAGAGTTGGGAGTTGTTTGAAACAACACCTTCCTGAATAACTTAATCATTATATGAGATCAAAGGCCAATAAAATAATGAAGAAATCAAGATATTCCTAACCCCATTTTTTGCAAATGGCCTATTGGAGATTTGCAATTTGCTTATTGATGCTCTTGTCAAGGTCTCACGTCAAAGCACAAATCCATGAATCCCTTCAAGGTAAAATTTCCCATCCCAAATCTCAAAGTCACAGCAACCACTATAAGCATTGCATTTACCCCCAGACAGATTTATAAGGTTAACCTTATCTCAACAAATTAAATATACATTTGCAGGCATGGGAAGCCACGTCTCTCTATTATATTGTATTCCACCAAAAATTTTGCCCATAAAATATGGTAACATGCATGAAGGAGAGAATCCATTATTTTTATGCATTTCATGAGAAGCACTCTTTGGGGAATTGAACTTGCTTTCCTTTTAGTTGGATTCAACCCTAGTAGATAAAGAAAAGCTGTTAGGCCATTTGATTTCAATATACAAAGCTAATCACCAACATCAAGAGCACCCAAGGTTTTGAAAAACATTACACTCATCAATACCTAATGATCTCAATGAAGTATGCAGTGTTATTCAGGTACATGCACTTAGAATTAGGTCAACCTTATACACATTCAAATGACTCCATGAATGGTGCATGTCAATAATTATGTCAAGAACTCAAGATCCCAAATCGCTCCTGAAACTTAATTAAAGACACCATTTGTGATCTAACATCTATATATATAGAATCCACAAATTCTAATAATAACTTCGCATACAAAACCCCCTGTTGTTTGTATTTCCTGCAACAAAGCATGAACTGTATAGGGGAAAAAATAGTAAATCAAATTATGGGCAAATTCTATATCTCACTATAATAATCAGTGTAGATGTTAGATACAATCACCCATCATAGAATCATAAATAAATTTTAAAAAAAAAACTGGATAATATAAACTAAAAACTAGAAAATTAAATTAGTGATATATGGCAATCAAGAAGGATGAGAGAAAATTAAAGAAGTAATATTTTTATACATAAAGTAAAAGCTTAAGATGACTACTCTTCATCTTTATTTTCTTCATTTTTTTTCATATATTTCAATACTAAGAACAGAAGATATTAGTTGATCTCCGCTTCACTTCTCTCTCTCTCTTTCTCTTCAACTCTCTCTGTAGTTTCTTGATGATCAGAAAGGTGGGCGGCCATTAGGCCAACCATAGGACTCATGGCTCATAGGAAGTGAGTTTGGATTCAGATTGTAAAGTGCTGATGGATCTGCTAAACCAGGTTGTTGTTCTGCACTGCCAGCAACTGGTGGTGGTGAATTTCCTGCACCACCACCAGCTAAATGACCCTGACCACCACTGCCTCTTTCATCCTCGCCATCCTCTAAGGGCAGCCGATCATAGGTCGCATTCGAAAAGGTAGCTGCAATCACCATAACTGGCCCTGATGTCACAAGTGTGCCAATCACACTACCACCTACAACCTGGCCTTGCACCCCAGCCAGGTATACGGTCAAACCCGTTGAACCTGGTGGAGCTGGCCCTGGCAGGAAAGCACCGGTTAAAGAAAGTATCTCAAACCGGCCTGGCAGGGCCACAACTGCACCTGGTGCAGCTGGCTGACGGAGGGTCACATTAGCCACTGCACCAGTAGCACTCATCACATAGACGCCTCGCTGCCGCCTTCTGGCGAATTGAGCAATGCTTTCAACCACATCAGCCCCGCTTGCCACCTCCATCACATGGCTTCTCAGTGCATTAGGGCTATCTCGGGTAACAAAGATTGGGGGCTTCGGCTTGTTCTTTGATCCTGGAGGCCTGCCTCTAGGTCGACGGTTCCCTACCTCCACAGCTCCCTCTCTAGGTTCATCGCAATTGTCTCTTTCTTCATCATCATCCCCTCCTCCGCTTCCGCTTGCACTGTTCTTGTTCATGGATAGCTCATGATCGAATTTCTTCATCGTAGGTGAACCTCCCGTCCCTTCCATCCCTGGTAGCCCTAACTGCCCTGCCCACCATGGGTTCGCCATCGCAGAATCACAGATCACAAACAACACAACCAAAAATAAGTTTAATGATTTTAGATCAGAATTCCAATTATCCTTCCAACACCCACAGCTTCAAAATGAAGTCAACAAACTCCTACTTCTTCAAGATATGAGATCTAATGAAAGTACAGGAGAACCCAACAAGCTGATCCAAACTAATCAAGAAGATGAGTACAACAGACAAGACACAAATACCTAGCTCTCTAGATGGACTTTTTGAAGAAGTATACGTGATGATGAATCAAATGAACAACAACCCAGATGATCTAATAGTAACAAGAACAAAAACTAGTAAAGAACGACGAGTCGAGATCTACAGAACCCAATACAGTGAAATCATAAACAAGTGATTTAAAACCCTAAAGAAAATATAAAAAAAAAATGAAAGAGAATAACAAGAAGAACAAGAACAAAAGTAGATGATGGAGGAGAATTTCTACTTTATTTCTTTAATGACTAATGGGCTAATGGGGTGGCTTTGTTTAGTGTATAGGGGAATGGTTTTGTTTAGTGGTTCTTAAAGAGGATAGGATGGTGGTTTTTGTTTATTATCTCTTACATATAAATAGAGCTAGCTAGACACAGCATACATAAGCAGCTTATCACTCACACTCACATTTCTTGTAAATTATTAGGGTTTTTCTTGGGTTGTGTCGCGTGTGAGCAGATGGGGTGCCGATCGAGATGGTAGTGGGAGGGGGAGAGATAAAGAGAGAGTTTTGGTTTTTGAGAGTTTCACTTTGGACTTTCTTTCGTCTCCTCTTTCTTTTTTTCTTTTTAATATTTCTTTGAACCTTCTATCATATTGCTCATGTCTAAAGGATTCCTACCAAATAATAGTATTTTAATTTATCCTTAAGCTTCAATTATTAGATAGTTTAGCTTAACTTAATATTCATTCACATTCTTCTTCTTCTTCTTCTTCTTCTTCTTTCATATATTTTTTTATTTGTTTAATTTTAGAAATGGCATGGTTAGATCTGTGGTGCCAATATATTACCACTTTAATTTTAATATCGGGAGCAATTTTGTTGACCAGTGAGCCCGCTGAGTCTTACAGACTCCTCAGTCTGAACCTTACATTTATATTTGAGAACGAAATAGCTAATGTTTCAATTAAGATTTATAAACTTTGATAATTTAAACTCAAACATTCTCATGTCATTCTGAGATGTTTAGGCCCTAACTCACACTCCGTGGATGAACTTTGCGGAGGAACCCTTAGGTTTTCGGGGTATTGGATTCTCACCAATGTTTGCATTACTCAAGCCGACATTCTCGCTTTCGCTTCGTCCACACCTGCTCGCACGAGTGCTTCCCTCTGAGGCGGAATGATTCCCGACCGATGCATTTTTACATCCCACAGCTTCGGCAGATCACTTAGCCCCGTTCATCTTCGGTGCAAGAGCGCTTGATCAGTGAGCTATTACGCACTCTTTTAAGGGTGGCTGCTTCTAGGCAAACCTCCTGGTTGTCTCTGCACTCCTACCTCCTTTATCACTAAGCGGTCATTTAGGGGCCTTAGCTGGTGATCTGGGTTGTCTCCCTCTCGAGCTAATAGCATATCAACCTATGACTACTAGACTCATACCCAGATCCAGTAGTAGACTATCACATTTACAAATTTCATTCTAGATCCTGAGTCATTCACCGCACTGATAAAAGGAAGGGCGAAGGCCATATAGAGAAGGTTCATGATCCATATCCGGGCTGGGCTCCGGAGTTCCATACAAAGAACATCACCTTAGACGGGAGGCAAGTGCCCCATAAAGCTATTGCGGGAGTGGATAATGAGTCGTGCTCAGCTTTCCACAAAATTCTATATGTATCTATGAGATCGAGTATGGAATTTTGTTTACTCACTTTAAATAAGTGTTCTAAAAAGCGCTAGGCGCTGGGCGGGCGGCGAGCAGGTGCCTAGCTCCCAGGGGCTTAGGCGGGTGCCTAGGCAGTCTTAGGTTTTGTATTATAACTTTAATAATTTACAAAAGTTAAACATAATATATTATCAATTACATCCAATTCAATGCCAAAATACATATGCAAAATTTAAAAACATGAAAATTAACAATCATGAACAAAATTTATTAAAGCTCAAATGATTGAAGTTGCCTATGATGGGTACTTTATATAAAATTGAATTTGTGGACAAATATCCAAACCTACTATTTTATTTTTCTTCAAATTGCATGAATAACCTCAGTCATGTTTGATAAAATCTACATTAGTAAAATTGATACCGGTAGATCCTTTTAGAATTTTATTAAGTAATCATCATTTACTACAATTAGACATATACTGAATAAAAAACAATAAAATAGTTTATTTATAAAAAAAAGAGTAAAGAAAAATAAAATAAGAACACAATCAGCTTATTAAAATAAAAAAATAAAAATCACCCAGACCGCCCAGACCCGCTCAGAACCAGCTTAGCCATTAATCTGAGCAGTTTTTTACCTTCTAGCGCTTAGGCAGCCGCCTAGGCCAATTTTTAGAACATTGTTTTAAATTGAGTATCCGTTTTCCTCCCTTTATTACTAAGGGGGGTGTATTGTATATGGATTCTTATGGAATTGATAAATAATTTGAAATGTCCACAGACTCTTTAAATTGTCCACAGACTCTTTAAATTGTCCACGGACTTCTGCTGATTTCTTAAATCCATAGACTTTTGCTACATACTTTCTAGAGATTTATGAAAATCCACGGACTTTATATGAACGACTTTTACAGATTTCTAATTATTTGCAAGATAAAAAAGAAGTTGATAAATAGTGATGAAACAAAAAACGTCCGCATATAATTAACAAAACTGAGAGATACATGTGCTAAAAAAAAACTAGCCCTTTCAATCCCAAACTTATGCGTTTTATCATCTACATATGGTTCCCTTCCAATGATATTTTAAATATTTGTATGTTGATTTATCAAACTCTACTATCAATTTCCCACAACTATTGTTGAATCTAATGATGGTCATCAACAGTTCATACTATCAATTTTTCGTTCATTATGTGAGGTGAAATCAGAGACCCCAAAACATGAAAAATTGAAGATTTTTATTCAAACACTGAAGATTAGTAAAATTCATAGAAAATAGAGAAATGGGTATTGTTACCTTCCATTGGAAATCTCATTTTTCTCAAAGAACCCAAAGAAGGGACCTTGATTAGCTTCCTCAAGCTTCTTTTGACGAAACTAATCTTGAAGCTCCTTAGCCATTTCCTCTGCAATTCAACAGTCACCAATGAATTACTCTGCCCCACCACACTTGAAGCTGGCTTGGATGGAGATGGAGATGGAGGAGAAGGGGAAGGAGCAGGCTTGAGAGTGGGTGAAGGGGGTTGTCTTAGAGAAGGAGCACTGGGTCTTCGAAGAGGTCCTTCGGCATTGGAGCTCCTTATAGTGATGAACTTGTATGAAGAAGAAGATGAAGAGGAAGGGCTGGAAGAAGAGTTGGAGGAAGAAGAGGTTGAAGAAGTGTGAGAACGAAGTTTGTAGCAAGGGAGTGAAGAAGCTAAAGACATCTCTGTCAGCTCAGCACAACTCTAGTTTTGTTGGGATTGTAGGAATTTCGGCAGAGAGAATGAGAAGAGGAGGAAGAGGAGTAGTCTTTTTTTGTGTTATCATAGATGGAACCAAAAAATATTTAAAATATCATTGAAATCTTTGATATGGAGGTTGGCAAATTATTGAATTTTGTTATTTATACTTAACACAACAAAGTCCATGAGAATCCATGATTTTCCAAATCCATAAATATGAATGATATTTTGAATACCCTAAAACTTTTGTGGACTTTCTGAAATTCATATTGAATATCCCTAGACTTTGTGGATTTCAGAAAGACATTTTAAAATCCTGATTGAATACCCCTAGACTTTTGTGGACTTTTTAAAATCCAAATTGAATACACTTGGATTTTCAGAATCCATGGAATTTATTAAATTGCCCACAAAATCCAGATACAATACACCCCCCTAAGATTGGAAATTCTGTATTTTACTTATCCATACGATTGAGTCCTTGGGTTTCTAATACTACAATTTAGTGTTCTTTATGTTCATTTTCTTTATTTAATCAAATTAGCATTCACCTGATCTTAAAATAGTTAAGAGTATCTGTGTTTTAGGAGTTACAATTTTTGTGTATTCCTGATCGGGAAGTACTAAACTCTTATATTGATTTATGCAGCAAGTGAGAGTTAAATTTGCAACCTCGCATAAGAGTTGAACTCTTTAGCTTCTAGTTGTAAATAAATTAAGGAGAGGAAAGTTTTGATACTGAAGTAGACAACCATCTTGAACCTCACTTCTCATTTCTGTCAACCTCTCTGTGTTCCTCATTTTCTCTTCCACCTTTCATTTTTTTTCCTGGTTCGCTTGATAATTGAATTTGAGTGAGGTTAGAAAATCAGGTTTTGCAATCAGGATCTGATATCGTCAGATAATTTTTTTACAACCTTTACAATACACAAACTCTGGAGATTTCATTATTCTTTCAAAATTACACCATATCACCTTGATCAAAAATTCTAATTGTCGAGGGAACCAGCGAGGGACCCCACAGGGGGGGGGGGGGGTGGGAGCCGTCCATCCCCCCGAGATGTGTGCTTGAATATTCGAGATCTGTGCGTTAAAAATTCAAGTGCGCATCTCCCCCCTTTGTGGGGTCCCTCGCTGGTTTCCTCGCTGTCTTCCTCGACAGTTAGACGGGTTCCACCTTGATTGCAAAAACCTAATTTCTTAGTATTTTCATTTTATGCAACCAAAAATATCATTAAAAAATTCATATTTATGTAATCATGTCGATCTTACAAGCAATAACGAGCCAATTTTATAGTGGTCTAACATCCCATGCCAAGACAGTCGGGAATTACAAATTTAATTCTCTCATTTTTATAGTTCTAAAATCTTGAATTTAGCGATACATTTTTTTTTCAGAAATTCTAAATGGCCTGGGTTTTCAGCCTGGGTTGACTGCCTGGGGGGCGAATTTACACCTTTGCCCCCCCTCTTTAACAACCTTCTTGAAAAAGTGTTTAAAAAGGAGGGGGTAAAAGTGTAAATTCACCCCACCCAGGCAGTCAACCCAGGCTGGAAACCGAGGCCAGCTAGAATTACTCTTTTTTTTTTTTTCCTCTAATATTGAATTCAGCAATTTATCTATATCCTGCCCAACACCTTTCCCTGGCCTCCATTGTTTAGTGACTCAGTCATTTTCTCCTTATTGGCTACAGCGTACAAGGTAGTTCACAAGACATTTAAATTTTTTAATCAAAGCTTAATCTAATCAAGTGAAAAAGACTTTGGTGTTCATCTAATTAAAAATTGCTGATTGATAATGAATTGCGATGGGTAAGATTGTTGTGTATTACACGACAGTTAATATACGTGTTAACCAGCCACATATGACAACGACAACAAATATTTCAAAACAAACAGTTTGCACGCCGAAACATATGAACACAAAATTATAATTTCATTGACAACAACTTTGTTTTTCATCATTAACATAAGGACCCATTGTTGGTAAGCGCCTCGATGTCACGACCCGATTCACATGAAACAATATTGTTCGCTCTGGGTCCAACCTAACTACCCGCACGGCTTTAAAATGTGTTGTGTCTTGTAGATTCAAACTCGTATATGTATAACACATCTCCATCCCTCATCCGGACGATGTGGAGCTATAACACCGAGGTGGCCTACCATCCTCTAAGTCCGCCCACACTTGGTAGTCTGTCAGCCTTCTGAGCTCACTCACACATGGAGCTACCAGCCTCATAGCCAACCCACTCAGGGCATTACAATTCACCCCCTTAGGGCCCAACGTCCTCGTTGTCACACTTCCGGCTGGGTCCGACTCTGATACTAATTTATAACGACTCGATCCGCACAGTACGATATTGCCGCTCTGGGCCCAACCGGCTTTAAAAGGCCTCGTTCAGAGTATGCACAGCGGACACTAAGCCCCTTTCTGGCCCTACTCATCCCGATATTGTCCACTTTGGTCCACTGGGTCAACCCGGGCACCCCGATCTCACGGCTTTGTTGCTTTCACCCACCTACTGCAGTTCCACAGGCCTCGTATTAGAGTGTACGCAACGAACTCTCACGATACGATACTGTCTGCTTTGGGATCCACAGACATGTTGGGCACCAACCCTCATCCTCCCCCTCACGATTTGGCTCTCACAAAGGTCCCCGCCCACACATGAAGCTACCAGCCTCAGAACCCACCCACTCAGGGTATTACACTCAAGGTGGATATAGAACTGCGAAATCAGTCATTTCATTAGCTATCATTCAAACATCGTGTAGGGCAGGGTTAGTGCGAGGTGTAGTTTGCAATGAAAGGCGATACATTGTAGAATGCAATATAAGGCGGGCTTTTTCTTAAGGCTGGATGCCAGGCACTTTTCCGGTGCACTGTAGAATTACTCTATAAGGCGATATGTAGCAACATAATGGAAGCAAGGGGCGTCCAATGGAGTGCCAATAATCACAGAAAAGGCCGTTCACTCGGAAGTCTGCAACACAGAGCTTGGACTCTAGGTTGTCCAGGCAGGCCTTGAAAGCCCAAGTTTGCTAGTCTGTTTTGAACCAGCTCAAAAGACAGGTCCATACCAACTTCTCTGTATGTCTCAAAAGCTGGCCTTGAACAGAACAAATTCTACTGAGATTAAAAAAAAAAATTTACTTTCATGATGAAATACAGCTCTTGTCTTGAAGCATGAATACAATGTGTGACATAATAGATGCAACAGTTAACTGTCTATTATGCCATTTATTAATCAACTACCACTGTCTGGCTAGGAAAGGGAACAAAATGAAGGTTGCATTCATGACTTTACTGTTAGCTAGAGCCATCAGAAGGACCAGATTAAAGTATTCTCGTGTCATTCCGATACACAGGACGCGAGGGCCTCTCCAAGGACTCGGGAGCCTTGGCACCGCCCTGGTGGAACCCAGGCAGTTTGATCTGATCTCTGTTTTATAGAGGTGAAGGTAGAACATAAACTTGGGTATTAGAGACTTCAAAAAAAAATATTCTTTGCCGAAATGCATCGCCATTTTCAAAGAAATTTGTTTACTAAAACTACATTTTACTGCTGCTGGAAAATTGACCAGCAATGTTCGCCACTCCAACAGCCAAACTGAGATGACAAGTGGTATCTAGAAATTAATAGGGAAAAGATGCATACAAGAAATCTACTTAACTTTATGAAGTGAGCTGTAAAAGAAATTTCCAACATCAATATACACAATCAACAATTTAATTCTACTATAAGTTACAAGCTACACCTTGATTCCTTTGAACTAAAAACCTACTTGCAGTGAGCCTTTTCCCATCTGGACATCATACTATATAGTAGCAGGTGAGATCACTGACCTGGCCTTTCTTCACAAGAATGGTTACAGGCTAATTGCTCACAATATTCATTGCTTGAAGTTTGCACCCCTTTACATTTATCATCCAGTAGCATTGCAAGTGTAAAACAAATCCCACTTCGTTTGGCTCTTAACATGATCACATAAGCCAAAATCTGCATGATCAGATATGAAAGGTACAAATTAGAAGCGCTTTAACATGGAAATTCTTTACAATAATCACATGGTTTCTTGAAATATTACAGCACCCATTTCTTTTCAGAAAGAAATGCCATTTGAGGTTAAGCAAGGGATGTGTCTAGTTTTCTGCATTCTATATCAAGCCATAACTATTTTTTGTGAGTTCTAAAGCTTCCACCTGCCAAGTTTTACAAAAAACTTATCCAATTAACAGTCAATAGACTGCTACCAGATCATGCAATGAGGATCATCAAAACAAGAATATGATATGGGATTCAGTGATGGGAAGAAAAGAAAAAAAACATGGAAAACTCTGGTGATCAAATGTCACTCAACTCAAGCACAATAGTCTTATAGTTAACAGCACAATGAAAGCAAATCTCTGATTCAAGGGCTAATTTACAGAAAATAAATAAATAAAATGGAAAAATAGACAATTGCTAGGATGCAATCCAATATCAGTTCACACTTGAAGTCCGTAGCATATAAAAGCATTGAAACTTTGAAGGCCTAGACCCTGCTACTGTTGAAGTAGTGAACTCATTATCATCCAACAATAAGAAAAATAATCGTAGTAGTTTCTAAATGATAGTCATGACAAAGTATGGTACACCTACAAGAACATGGCTACCACATAATACATACCAAAATATGTTTGACTAACTTGCTGAGTGATTGCTACATTACATGTGACTGCACTAATAGATGGTAGCAATTGGCAACATGGCTAGTCAAATAAATGCTGTTTGCGTTGTTTCATCAGGAAACTAAAAGGAACACAAGGGAGAAAGAAAATATTCATAACTATAACCTCACTCATCAGAGGAACCCCAACCAATAACAAATGGTGTAAAACACGAGAAAAAATAGCTTGGTGCAGAAACTGGGGCAAGAAAACAGAAGTATCTCTTTCTTTCATTTTTGAAAGGCAACAGAAGTATTAGATTTCTTCAAACACCTCTAATGTCCATTGCAACCAACAATCACCACAAGTTTATAGGGAAACCACTCCCAAAATATCATTTACACTCAATCAGAAGGCCAATGTCAACCAACATCTGTATATTCTAGCAAATTTGGGCATGACCTAGCACTAACAGAAAGTAGGTCCAAAAGGAATTCCTACCTTGAGATTAGGGTAGAAGAATGTTGTTAACGAACTACTATCTGTATAACTATAGTCAAAATTAACTCGAATATGTTTCAACATACCAAAAAATCATTTTGGGGAAAAATTTCAGATTTCAAAATACACGGTGGGGAAGGGAAGGCTCTGTCAGAGTGTCTGACAGAGTAGCAATTTCGACACCAATTGTGCTTCTCCAAGGGACTTGTCTAACTAGAATAATCCTCAAAGAAACCATATAACTACTGGCTGGTCAGATTAGCATAGTTCAATCTACAAATATTGAGGGTACAGAACCAAACTTATATAATACGGACGTTATACTGTATCGGCTCCCAACATTTAAATTTTTGGAAGCAAAGGTCCACACTACAACTTCTCATGTGTACATTATGAACATGAAAGGGGTTGTCTCTGATAGTCTAGATGCAATAGAGATCTGGAAATTCCCAACCCAGAGGGTTCCAAATATCAAACACGTAAAACAAAGAGTTGATGATGATGTGGAAATATTTGATGCAACTTATGGTTGCACACTTAAATCTACAACCACATCGACATTAAGTTTGTGTTCTTTCTCAAGTTGAGTAGAGATATTCGTATGTTTAATGTACGCCTGTGATTAGTTTTGATGCATGGGATCATTGAAATGTTTATTCGTGAAAGCATAAGCACCACTTCACCTTGACAACAAATTCATTGAAATAAGTCACATCAAAACTAACAACTGTGTGATGGTTTCATGATACACGCTATAATGGGGTTATAAGTCATGTCACATAACCCAAGCATAAATTGTTTCATAATTATTGATCAGACAACAACGAATAATTAATTTCATATTAATGTGGAAATGCATGTTATTTGCACGCAGATGTGTGAGGAATTGTATCGGCCACCCTATAACGTACTGCTAAATTTTAAATTGTGTCATGAAAACATTTGTACATAGAAGCATCACACATCAGAAATGTGCATAACAAATTAAAATGGAATTCAATTTACAGAGTACACCCTTTGCTTCTTTTCACTAACAAGAGTGTATACAATTGAAAAAATAAAGTAGGAAGAAACTAACAAAAGAAATCACTAGAATCATAACAGAAAAGTAAAACGGAAACTGTATACATTAAAGTCAGAAGCTTCTGTACCTAAAGAGAGAACAGAGCAGGCAATTGTAGTCTGTTCCAACTGAAATCTGCAATATCCAAAATCCGCCAATCAGAAATGCTAGTATACGACACCATTCAAGTCACCTGAGTCACATAAAAGAGTCTTGCCATCTCCAGTTTGTGCAATCTTCAAAATCAAAACTGCTTGCACAATCCAACAAGGCATTCTGTTGTTGCTCATATCGGCATATATAATTCAATCCAACAAGAAGCTCACAGATGGCTGCCTCTGTCTTTTCTCTATCAGCAAAATACAAAGTTTGGAGCAAAAGAACATTCGCCCTCGTAATGATCTGCTGCTGCTCCAAATTACGCTCAGTTTGCCACCTGATCATGTTATGGGCCAATGGTGCAAGCCATCTCAGTATCTTATCAAGTGTTTCCTTCCAATCATGTGCAAGAGAAGCATCATAAATTGCAAGGTTCTTGACATAAGCCTTGAGATTTTTCTTTAGAGACAATCTTAAGCTTGTTGGCAACATCTGATAAAGATCATCTCTAGCTTCATCACCAACCAAATGTGGGTAACGAAGAAGCTTCTCTATCACAATTATAACATTCGCATAATGCAAGGCAAGAGCAGAGCCCCCAATGGTGGATGGTGTGGCGTGTATCATTAGCCTCCTCTTGGGGGTAAATGGCGGTCTCCTGGGTGTGCCACAGTTTACTTGTCTTTGATCGCCGCTGAAAGGGACATACGAATCAACCCCATTAGAGTATCCAGAAGGGTAGGAGTACTGTCTTTTCAACTCATTAGTAGTAGAACTGCCACAACCAACACTTCGGCTGTCTTGTTCAGCTTCGTCACCAAGCCTAAATGAAGCAGAACTGGCCATACTCAAGCATTCCATAAAAAGCCTACCAGGACTAGCTCCACACGGAAAATTGACATTTTGATGAAAAGAATCTACCATAGTTTCTCCTGGACGCCATCCCAGACCCTGCAACAGTCCCCCTTTTTTCTAAGGGAGCCCTCACGAGCGGTCCTGAATCATAAGTTCTGCTTGAAGCTGATAGCATTGGCCTAACACCCATCCGACCAGAGCTTTGCACATTCATAGTACCGGAAAACAGCCCACATTCACTGTCAACAAGTTTCGATCCTTCTTCCAACTCCTGCCCGGGAAATTCAGCCTTTGTGACAGAATCCCCAAACACAGTACAAAGCCTAGCATATATTGTACAAATAGTCCTAGCCAATAACCCAACGATCTTATCATGCGTCTGGTTCCACAACGAAATGTCCTTGAGATGCCTCACATCCTGTTTCTGCCACATCAACTTCTGCTCATAAACCCGGCGACTCTCCTCATGCTGGTTCAGCTGGAACTTCTTGGACGCCTGTTCCAGCTCATTCAAAACCTGAATTTCATTATACAAAGTCGACGTCGCACTCACATACTTCTCCATCTTCTTCACCATCCCATCCATATCCCTAACCAAGAACCCCAATTTCCTCACATCAATCACCCCAGACACAATATCCCCATAAACATGTTCAAACCCTTGCAATGCAGGCTCACTACACCACCTCTTCCCCAACCTAGACACAATACTCACAATTCTATTCAAATCATCCAGCTTCTCAGCTAGGGCTAACTGTAGCAAATAAGACTCATCCGACGACACTAGGCTCACTACCCCCTCAAATTTCAAGATCTCATTTCTCAACTTGGAAAGTTCATTATCAGTTAAAGATTTATGTAATTGAACTGTTTTAGACATCACATTTGCTACTTCAAACGAAAGAATCCCTATAGTCTCCTTTTGTTTCTCTGGCTTCTTGGGGTTTTTCTTTGAAGAGTCTATTGAAAGTGCGTGTTTGAGATTGTGACTTACTTGGTTTCCCATCTTTACAATCCAACCTTCTGCAACCATATCTCTCAAGAAAGATCTATTCTCTAACAAAATCTGCGAAAATATTGAAAAAAATATCTCTTTCTCAACTTTTTGCTCTGAGAACGAGATGAAAATGTCAGTCTTCAAATACAAAGTTTAGTCATAAATCATGCATCCGACTAAGCCACAAGCAGATCGAAACTTCGGAAACCTATACTCAGAGTGTTGAAAGAAGAAAGCTTATGTCACAGAAGGTAAGTGACTAAAGCTTCTGAAAAGGATCTCGAGTGCTCATCGAAGTTTTCTCAGTACTTTTGTTGAAAAAAGTTGTAAACAGAAATGGAAGTAAAGCTTTTGGTGCAGAGGAGTGGCGCACGTTAGCAGCGAGCGTGAGAGAGATTGTAATTGATTGATGGAGAAATGGTGAGTGGTGTAAAGGGAAGTGGAAATGGAAATGGAGTGTGGGAGGCAGGCTGGGTAGGGTGGTTTTGAGAGGAAAGCCTTATTTTGTAGCGAGTGTGAGTGATAATTTGATAGTTCAATTTATTACAATTTGGGTCTGGATTTGTTGGATATTACTAAACAAGCCATCCATTATAAATTTTACTAGTGAGCGAGGGAAACCATCCATCCTCCTCGAGATGAGAGCATTTTTCTGAAAATACGCTCTGTTGTTCATCTGGAGGAGAATGGGTGTTTAGACCCATCCCTCACTCCCTTTTCATCGCTCCCTCCCTCGAACCTTAAAATTTTAGTAAATTTTAACAAATTGACTTTTTGTTCTTTGCTTGCTCTGTCAGTTGTTCAGTATTAGTACGTACTGATTCCATAATTGGTGGGTTTGGTTTCAAGCGTCATTGGGGGCATCATCATGATTCATTTCCATCGGGGATTCTTGAATTGAATTTGCAATTATGTATATTTTTTCAGTTGTTTGTTTTTACTTCAAATCAAAGATTTGTTATTATGTGTCATGAGATAATTTAAGTATTTGAAAGTCTTACGTATTATATAAAGAGAAAATTCTAAATGGTGAGGGGGTGAGTGTGACCGTTCATCTTCGTTGAGATGCACAGCTTCACAAATTTTGAGGAAAATGAATGGTAATACTCACTCCCCTCACTTCTTTCCTCGACAGTTAGAAGGGCTCTATATAAGAGTCTTACGAGATTTATAAAATTATACAAGTTACAAATTGTATAAAAAAATTATTATATAACAAAATTTTAATGTTAAATTAAAGTTATAGCAGAAAAAATGTATGAAATTTGAAATTCACCTAATGAAAGAAAAAAATATTTCAAAAAATGATTTTGATAACAAAAAAATAAATTTTTTAATTTTTTTTTTCCAAGGAAATCACATTCCTTGCTTCTAATGATTTGAAATCTTGTGTTATAGTTTCACTAAACTAAAAAGGGTAATTCCCCAAAGAATGGGATTTGGGATCTCTTCTATTTGAGTATTCTTACCTTACCACATGTTACTTAAGTTGATCTTCTTATATATATTGAATTCAAATAAAATCTTGAGCATGAAATGAAATGTGTGTATATAGTGAAGGAGATAATATATAGATGGTAGGGTAGCAGTTAGTATAGTAATCAAGCTATAGAATCACATGTCATTCTATTATATTGCATTTATGTACCTGCATACCAAGCAAGTTCCCCTTTTTGAAAAATTTCAAAATCAAATTGATGGAAAAAAGAAGTCTCTGGCCCCATCTAATAATTCTATGTTAATCACAAGTACATGTGTTATGTCAAAGCCAACATTATAGATTCAATTCAACATGTTTAAGTGCATCTCTGAATCTTTCGCGATTGAGAATGATGAGAGCTTTTGGGTCAACAAAAACTTCCGTAATTGAAGCTCCGTCGTAAAGTGAAATCACTAAACAAAAAGCAAAAAAAAAAAAAAAAAAAAAAACATATATATTTACGCAAGAAAAATCATAATTTTGAAGAATATTTGTTGTTATATATGTTTATTGTAAAATACTTGCTAATCTTCGAGCAAAGAGGAGTTTTTAATATGCGTAATTTCAGAATAATATAGAGTTTGAATAGTCTACACTTCTCAGCAATTACATTGAATTTGAATAATATACATCCCGAAGAAGTAATGTCATTTATAAATTAATCAAAAACCTTGGGTTTGATCATAATCAAAAAATTAAGAATGATCCAATTGACTTGAAGAAAACTTTGTCCCTTTCAATGGGGTTGGAAACGATTGTGATGAAACTAAGGCAAAACTTTAGCAGGACAATTTAGTGGAATAGGGTGGGTGGCTGGTTGTTCTTCAATAAATTTCAGTCAACCAGATCAATATTCAATGCCATGGCTTTTTATGTATATATATATATATACTTACGGTGATGTGGGTTGTGTTAGAACTTAGGAGTACTTTTTACATGTATAGAGTTAATTGTGATAATTTAAGTGACCTGCTCCCACTTCATCAGCTCACTCCGTTCCGATTGGTTGCACGGAAAATTGATATAGAAATTGAAATTGTTTTTGTGAATTCGATTTCAAAGTCTCTCCTTGAATTTAGATTTACATGAGTAATGAAAAAACAATCTTACAAAAAATTGATTTCTTGTCAGTAAATAAATAACCAACCGACAAAAATCTACATAACAAATTTTCCAAGAAAAATAGCTAACCAAATATACCCATAGTTTAGATTAGTATTGAAATTGTCTATTTTTCTTCCCACTAATAAAGTGTTAAAATGTCCCTATATATTTAAGATGTCGGGCATATATCAAGATTTATCTTGAAATCAGGTAAAAATAGCACGATATTTGCAATGTATCCAAACATATCGAGATCTTCATCTTTATGGTCAATAGAATGATTTTTCATTTCTAGGTGGCTCGCATCATGTGTATGCATGGAGTCTATACTTTTACTTTACTTACATAGATTGCATTCTATCTCTATCATGACATTCTTCCTTTTGAAAGGTCCATATGAATTATGTGATGATCACTGTGAAGAATTTTAATAAATTTTCTACACATGACAAGTGCATATATAGCTTTTGCCTTTATATTACTAAAACATTTTGGATAACTTATGGATGATAATAATGATATCACATGATTTAACTTAGTATGAAATTTCCACACCATGTTAGATCAACCCCCATACTTTATCATAAGAAAAAATGTAAGATTACTTACTCCTTTAACCAAACAAATGGTGTAAATTTCCATAATCCAACATACAACCAGAACAATATATAAAAGGTTCTGAGTGACTAGTAAACCCTAACCATCATCATCATGTGGGGCGGTGTTTAAAGGCATGAGGTACCACACCACATCCTCTACTTTCATGCCAATTGGGGTGGGTTGTTCTTTTTGGTCTACCAACTAGTCCACATGTGAAAGACAAAAGTCTTGGGTATGCATTTGATCTTTTTGGGTCCCTCCCTTTACCAAACCCCACTTAGGGGAAGAAAAATGTGCAATTATGCATGATAAGAACATAGGTTAAGGAGAAAAGAATGAAAAGTAGGTTGAGTTTTTCAACCATTCTCCTTAAAGAATATAATAAAGAATCACCTTGTATTTTGGAAGTCACCACTACTATAACTTTGGCTTTGTTTGGCTTACCGAGCATTCTAAAGTCACTGTCTTTAATTTATTTTATATGATAAAAAACAGTGGTGTTGTTGTCAATCAGTGCACTGGTTTTCTTCTTCTCTTTTCCTTCTCCTAGTTGGTTTTCATATGCAGTAGCTTTTCTTTTTCATGAATTTAGAGCCTAAACATGTTTGCGTCTTCGGCAAGTTTGATCATTTAAAAAAATCCATCGCGTGTTTTGGTTGAAAAAAATTGTATGGAAAATATGTTTTCTTAGAAAATGATAGAACAAAACTAATTGGATTACCAAGATGATGATACTAAGTAGATCATTTTAAAAAAAAATACATCGCGTGTTTTGGTTGAAAAAAATTGTATGGAAAATATGTTTTCCTAAAAAATGATAGAACAAAACTAATTGGGTTACCAAGATGATGATACTAAGCAGGGGTGTTAATTAGTCGATGTAAACCGACCGAATTAACCAAACCCAACTGAATCGAGCAAAAAAAGTGAAAACTGAACTAAAATTGAAACCAAATTCCCAAAATCGAACCGAGTTACTTTGGTTTTGTTCGGTTTCGATTTGAGTTTTTTTTAGCCCCGAATTGAACCGTTATCAATTTTTTTATCTGTATTTTTTAACTCTCATCTCCAACACAAACAACTCAATTCTCACCCAAATTTTCAACCCCCACCCACCTCTATTTAATTTCCACTAACCCCATTTAGTTCAGTAAGGAAAATATATAGAAATTGAATCCAACTAGAGAAGTAGAGGGATCCTCCATGGATATCATAGATATAGTTGAGTCTGGTGTATTAAGATCCATTATTAATAATCTTGTATGTGAGTTTTGTTTCGAGACTTTCTTCGACTTTGTTGTTGAAAGAAGTTTATGTTACTTTATAACAACTGGATACAAATGATCTTCATGTAATCTTGGTTATCTTATCATAGAGTTATTATATATATATATATGTCAAAAACCTCCAAACATTGCCAAAGAATTCCTTTTCGCTGAAGAAGTCACCATACAACGCAGCACATGGTCGGAGAATATCAGCTACTACAAAGGCAGCGGGTACCTCTTCAGCGCCATCAAGGGTTTCGTAGAGGGATCAAATCGGCCAAAAAAGATGACTATTTGAAGCTCATGCTAAATCAGGTCTTGAATTCCGGCAGCCAGGCTACGCAAATGTTCGAGAACTCGTTGGGCACCGTGTGTCTGAGCCTGTTTTTATTTTTGTTCGACAAATTTTCTTTGCATCAACACTATTAAGGGTTTTGTCAAATTGTATGGTCATTCGAGCTTGTTTAATCAGAATGCAATAATGCTAATATCTTTTATCATAATAGAAAAACTGGTATAATCTTTTTATTTTTTGTTTTGGATAACACAATCTTGTTGAGGTTCAAATTTTATTTGAAATCTGTATGTGTGAAAATATTTTATCTTTGTATTTAGGTCTAGCTGTATAGTAATGGCTACATATAATTGTTTCAATAAGAAGAAGAAAGATGATGGAAAAAATTAAAAAATAAAAAGGAAAAGCCGAACCGAATTGATTGGTTCGATTTGGTTACGGGTTTTTGTTTGAAAAATCAGAAAACCAAACTGAAAATCGAATCTTAAGTTCAATTCGATTCGGTTTTTATCCAATTTCAAACCGATTAACACCCCTAATACTAAGGACTGCAACTTGGACGGTCTCAACGAGAGTCTGATGGACCTAAGCTGGCAATTTTTAGGGCTTGGACTGTAACAACTCTAATTTGGGTTAGGCTCAGTCATCACCATAGCCCACTAAGAGTATCCATTAAAAATCATAATTTTTTTCATTCCATAAAAAATTTAAATAAATAAGTTGAGAAAGCAACCCAACAAACCTGGTGAAAGTTGGCTTGTTTCGAATGTATCAACTCCGAATTACGATTATAACCTGACCCGCACAACTTGTAGTCCTAATTGTGACGCTCAATTGAATACAAACATTTGATCAAGATCTTGTTAAGAAGGTATAAGGGTGTGTAAATGGAAGGGTCGCCTCTTATTCCAGACTTCCAAACAAACACTTCCAGGGAGACCATCTCTTATTTAGGATGATACTATCATCATTATCACCACCACATTCATTCAGTGAGGATGCCCTGTTCGATGTTAACATGCAAAGTAATTTATTTATTTTGTTTTGTTTTCACCTAGCTATTAGTTGGCAATGAAGGTGAAATTCTTGATTCTTTCTCTGTGGATACTGATGATCAGTCTGGCTTTTTATCAACAACTGCATTGTAAGGAAATCATAGAAACATCATTAGATTTCTAACCAGATGTGCTTGTGGTTGAAAATTACCATCAATAAAAAGCAAGAATAGATCACTGTAAAACAAAACTTAAAAAGACTTTGATGAACACAGACATCCTTATTCGAGTACATGCATAAACACCCTTTAACAGTCAGTAAGACTTAATCCTGAGCAACATGATAAACCTAGGATAACAGTTCTAATGTTTTGATAAGGCAGGATCGATATTGGGTCTTTGTAAGATTACACTAGGAAAAAACTGAGTACTAACTATTGTAAGTGATTTGATCTTAAACACGATTTGCTTGTCTGTTCCATCATTAGGTTAATAAGACTGTAACTTGTTATGAGTTTCTGCTGAAATACATCAACTACTTTATCAATGCAGTGAAATATTTGACTGCTAGCAATGTGGTAGAATTGGCCCAAAATGGAATGGTCGCAACATGACCATTAGCTTTGCAAATGATTGTGTGAAGGTTGAATACAGTATGGATTCTATCACTTTTTATTTGATTTCTGGTGAAGTTGAAACTGACCCCCCAGTATGAGAGTGATGTCCATGTCAAGCTAGTGCGGATTTCTGGTGAAGTTGAAACTGACCCCAGTATGAGAGTAATGTCCATGTCAAGCTAGTGCGAAGCCGTGATGAGGAGGAACACCTGTTGTTGGATGTCCTTTCCAATTCACGCACAACTTGAAAAGCTGAAGTTTGCCAAGGGATCGGATTATATGGATGGGATCCATGACAGTGATTACATATTCATAATCTTGTGTTATATCTTACGCATCTCAACATTAAAATTGTCATGTAAATTGTTTTTTTTCAGAGAAAATTTTACAATTTGATGTTGGTCAATAGTTTCATTGGTGTCGGATGGTGGTAGGGAGCCCGCTCTACACAGTCATGATATGAACCAGACTCTTCCCATTGATAGTCGAGAAAAGCTGCTCTGTACCTGCTACAACAATGGCATGGCAGAAAATCTGCAGGTTACACATAGCAGGAGCCTAACCTGATCCATGAGTCAACTCTTCATCCTAGTCCCAACTCATCCAACTACTTGCTTGTTCAACTATGCCAGGGCAACCTGCCCTTCAACTCCTGGTCCATCTTCAGTTGCAGGCTGATCCAGTCCATCTCCACTGTCAAGAAACGGTGCACAATCTTCTCCAAACGATGAATTTTCAGTCAATTAATTGCATTTGTGCGATTTCATGCTTAAATATAGCTCATCTTTACTGAATTGGTTACTGTCAAAATTAAATTGATGATTATAAGGAGAATTCTTTACAATGCAATAAAACTACATACAATGAAAATGAAAACGAAAATGAAATTGATAATAACCTAAAAGAATTGGCTCTACTAGCGATAGGGTTGTAAGGTTTACGAAAGAAATGCTATCAATCAAGAGAAATAACCCTGAAGTAAATTCGGAAAACATGTTTTGGTGACTGGCTTTGTTTACATTAGAATAGAGCCCCTCCCAATAAGCATTCCAGCTTTAGAGGCCTGCGTATTTTCATTTCCCAAAGATCCCTTTCCTTTAGATGCCGTATTCACCTGTTGAGATAAATGAAATTCAGTTAGGCTTTAATTTTACCAGGATGCTTGACATAAACAACGACACCAGAATCAAACCAACGAAATGGAGTGAAGAGTAAGCAAAAATTAGAACCATTTCAGTTATATTTATGAAGTACAGAAGCATTTCTATTAGAACTATAGTATTGCAGATTCCGCAAAGCAATGAACTTTTTTGGATATTATTTGAAACAGTTTCATAAGATTATAAATAGAATTAAAGAGGGAGAAACGGTTGTTACATTTATCAAAGAAATGCATATAAAAGTGAAAGATGAGGGACCAGAGTGACATTCTATGTACATATGTTGAATGTGGGCAATCTTGTACCAATCTTCTCCCTTGTCGTTATTGCATCTTCTCTCTAAATCAGCATTGCATCCAGTGATTTCCAGTTTTTAAGAGCAGTGAGTCGTTGTATCCCTTCTGGCAAGACTTTTGGATTCTTGACAAGTTTATCAATGTTAGTCTTTGAAGAACAACAAGATGCCGAAAATGTTTTTCAGTGGAGAGTCCCAACTGTCTGTGATAGTCAGATGACAGAGAGAACTCTTATCCAGAGGAGGTAATGAAACCAACTCTTTACAGTCTGATATTGACAAAAAGCTCAAACTGAGAGTTGCGAGTTCTATGGGCAAAGATTTAAGGTTTTCACAAGATATGGTGGACAAGATACCTAGAGAAGCGAGGTCTCTTAGTGCACGCAGCAGAAAATACACTAACTCATCAATTTGTTCAAGCTCGAGGAAAGAAAGACATGGGAGGTTTTGCAACGATCCTAGTACTACTACATTTCATTGTTGTATTAAATCATACGCTTAAGACTCTAGTTGATTCAATGGAAATAAGAAGAACAGAAACATACCGGATCGATCCATAGCGATTTCCCCGTTGATTGTGATGAGTTTGGATTGTTTGGATCTTCCGATTGATTCAAGCGTTTTCACTTAGATCTCTGTTGAGAGGATACAGAAAATAATTCCAAAGTTTTGTTCTTTCTACGCATACGCTCAATCGGGGACCCATCCTATTTATAATGTCCATAAGTCACAACCCTTCAAATTACGGGCTGTGAATTTCCAATTCTGCCCCTCATTGAATTAGAAATTACATCCTTATTTACACCATGTTATTTATTAATACCTTATAGTCCAATACCCATATTAGATCACATATTTAAATGGACTATACTTTAAGATAGCAATACACGTTATATTACATATGTGTGCCCACATTATTGGATTTGTCCAACAATCTCCCACTTGGGCCACATATGTTACCGTTAATGTGTATAACCGTATGAGCTCAAAACTTGCTATCACAAGTAAAGGTATTTCGAAACAATCTCGTCCGTTGACTATATTGATATAGGATTAAAGCGATTTGCGTCACAAGTAGCGTAACGAAATCCATCAATAGTCACATATACCAATATAATCAAATGACATAGATCAAACATGGATGTAGAGCATGGAAATTACATGTGATGTGATCCAAACATGTCTATTTCCAACCGGTCCAACTTTAATCTTTAATGAGATCAAACATATAATAAACAGACAATTGACTGAAGACTTTATTTCTGCAGAAAATACTAAATTACACCAATGTGTCCAAAAATTCATCATAGAACAACAAAACTCCCACTAAACCATGATATCCTCATGTGACATAACACCCATATGAGCGGTGTGCTCATGAAAGACCTTGGGTGGTAATCCCTTAGTAAGCGGATCCGCAATCATGGAGTGTGTCCCAATATGCTCTATGAAAATCTGTTTATTCTCTACTCTCTCCTTCACAACCAGGAACTTTATGTCAATATGATTTGACCTAGACGAGCTCCTGTTGTTGTTGGCATATAAAACTGCTGACTTATTGTCACAATATAACTTTAGTGGTCTTTCTATGTCATTCAAAATGCGCAGCCCAGTGACAAAATAACGCAGCCATAATCCGTGGTTGGAGGCCTCAAAACACGCCACATATTCTGCTTCCATGGTGGAAGAAGCTATGAGTGTCTGTTTAGCACTTCTCCAAGAAATAGCTCCTCCAGCTAACAGATAAATGTAGCCTGATGTAGATTTTCTACTATCTTGGCATCCAGCAAAATCAGAATCAGCATACCCTATGATCTCCAACTGATCTGATCTCTTGTATGTGAGCATGTAATCCTTAGTTCTCTGTAAATATCTCATAACCCGTTTAGCTGCTTTCCAGTGACTCATCCCAGGGTTATCCAAATATCTGCCAAGCATTCCAACAATGAATGCTATGTCTGGACGTGTACATACTTGAGCATACATAAGACTCCCAACAGCGGATGCATAGGGGATCTTTTGCATCTCTACAACTTCAAGTTTAGTCTTAGGACACTGTTTAAGACTGAATTTATCTCCTTTAGATATAGGGGTATCTCCTGGTTTACAATCTTGCATGCCAAACCTTTTAAGCACTTTTTCTATATAGCCCTTTTGTGATAATCCAAGAATACCCCGAAAACGATCCCGGTATATCTGAATCCCTAAGACAAAAGAAGCTTCACCAAGATCTTTCATTTCAAATTTCTTTGATAGAAATCTCTTGGTTTCGTGCAACATGTCTATATTATTAGTGGCAAGCAATATGTCATCAACATACAAAACCAAGAAGATATGCTTACTCCCACTGAACTTATGATACACACAGTTATCAACAACATTTGTCTTAAAACCAAACGAGACAATTACTTGATGAAATTTGTAGTACCATTGACGGGAAGCTTGCTTGAGCCCATAGATGGATTTCTTTAGTCTGCAAACCATATTCTTTGGGTCTCCAGACACAAAGTTTTCTGGTTGCACCATATAAATTGTTTCATCAATGTCGCCATTGAGAAATGCTGTTTTAACATCCATCTGATGCAACTCAAAGTCAAAATGTGCAACAAGAGCCATGATTGTCCTAAATGAGTCTTTCTTTGACACTGGAGAGAAAGTCTCTTTATAGTCGATGCCTTCCTTTTGAGTGAAGCCTTTAGCTACAAGACGAGCTTTATACCTTTCCACATTACCTTTTGAGTCCTTCTTGGTTTTGAATATCCATTTACAACCAATAGGCTTTGTATTTTCAGGTAATGGGACAAGATCCCAAACTTGATTGTCTTGCATAGACTTGTACTCCTCATTCATAGCATCTATCCACTTTTGAGAGTTAGAATCCTGCATGGCTTGATGGAAGTTGATTGGATCATTTTCCACCAATCCATCATTTTCCTCATGTTCTTCGAGAAATACCATATAATCATCCGGAATTGCTCTTCTCTTTTCTCTCGTGGATCTCCTTAATGGCATTTGATCTTGAGGTTGTTGAGTTTGTTCTTCTGGAATATTTAATTCAATTGGAGCAGGGAGTAGTTCAACATTGTCCTGTTGAGGTTCCAGATCTGCTTCTTGATCAATGACAGGTAGTGGAACATGTACATTGTCAACAACAGTAGTAGGAGTCGAAATTGATTCCTCCTCAAAGACAATGTCTCGTACCTGATTTCTCCCCCAAACTCGACATCCTCAAAAAATGTTGCTGTCCCCGTTTCAAAAATGGACTTAATAGTGGGATTATAGAACTTGTAGCCCCTAGATCGCTCAGAGTAGCCAATGAAGTAGCTGCTCACTGTTTTGGAGTCCAATTTCTTTTCATTCAGCCGATAAGGCCTTGCTTCAGCTGGACATCCCCAAATGTGAAAATGCTTTAGACTAGGTTTTCTACCTGTCCAAAGTTCATAAGGTGTTTTGGCAGCCGCTTTAGTTGGTACTCTATTAAGGATGTAAGCTGCAGTCTTTAGTGCTTCTCCCCAGAGTGATTCAGGTAATGTAGAATGACTGATCATACTCCTTACCATGTCCTTAAGAGTTCGGTTTCATCTTTCAGCTACACCATTCATGCTAGGTGATCCCGGCATGGTGTACTGTGGGACGATTCCACATTCCTCTAGGAATTTAGCAAATGGTCCTGGACGTTGTTCACCGGAACCGTCATATCTGCCGTAATACTCACCACCACGGTCAGACCTGACACTTTTAATTCGTTTGTTGAGTTGGTTCTCAACCTCAGCTTTGAAAGCTTTGAACATATCCAGTGACTCAGATTTCTCATAAATGAGATATAGGTACCCATAGCGTGAGTAATCGTCTATGAATGATATAAAATATTGTTGACCATTCCAAGAAGCCGAAGGGAATGGTCCACAAATATCTGTGTGGATCAATTCTAAAACGTCTGAAGTTCTGTTTGCACCTAATCTCTTTTGTTTGGTCTGTTTTCCCTTGATGCACTCAATACAGACATCAAAGTCTGAAAAATCAAGAGAATCTATTATGCCATCTGACACAAGTCTCTCCATTCTCGTTTTCGAGATATGTCCTAAACGTTTGTGCCATAGTTTTGATGAATTTCCTTCATTTAGCTTACGCTTAGTACCACGTGATTCCACATGCAAGGTTACATTATATGAGGCAATAGTATCAAGAAGATATAGGTTATCAAATGTGCTTAATGAACCAGTACCAATAATATTGGAATTTAATGAAAGACTAAATTGATTATTTCCAAATGAACAACAATATCCAAATTTGTCCAACAAGGAAATAGAAACCAAATTCCGTCTAAATGACGGTACTACAAAAGTGTCTTTCAGTTCCAAATAACAACCAGTCCCTAAGAGTAACCTAAAGTTTCCTATTGCTTCCACTTCTACCGATTTTCCATCGCCCACGAAGATGCGTCTTTCAGCATCACTTGGCTTTCGGTAGCTCAGACAACCCTGCATAGAAACACTTATGTGAGTAGTAGCACCAGAATCTAACCACCAAGTGTTTCGAGGTACTGAAGCTAAGTTAACCTCAGAACAGACCAAAGCAAGAAACATACCCTTTTTAGCACGCCAAGCGTGATACTTGGTACATTCCTTCTTTACATGTCCAGGTTTCTTACAAAAGAAACAACCCTCATTTCCTTTCTGTTTCTTTTGTGCTGGACCCTTAGCAGCTTCATAATCCTTCTTTCGTTTTGTGCCCTTATCTTTAGAGGTGCTTGCAAAATGAACACTTTCTGTTCTGTCTTGCTTCAACCTGTCTTCCTCTTGTACACAGTAAGAAATGAGCTCATTAAGAGTCCATTTCTCCTTCTGACAGTTGTAACTGACCTTAAACTGACTGTACTGTGGAGGAAGTGATATTAAAACTAAATGCACGAGTAAGTCCTCAGACAACTCAAGCTTCAGTGCTTTAAGTTTTGAAGCAAGATGAGACATCTCCATGATGTACTCTCTAATGTTTCCTTTGCCTTTATACTTTAATGAAATCAAGCTAGCTAAAAGTGTGCTTGTTTCAGCCTTATCGTTTTTAGCAAAACGCTTTTCAAGTTCAGTAAGGAACTCACTGGCATTGGTCACCCCTGCGGATATTGCACCCCTAAAGGCTTCTGGAATACCTCGCTTTATGAGCATGAGACTCATGCGATTGGAGCGTTCCCACTTCTCGAAGTATTTCCTGGCATCAGGAGTACTTACATCTGTAAGAGGAGCGGGTTGCTCAATCCTTAAGGCAAGATCCAGATCCATACATCCAAGAACGATTAACACGTTCTCTTTCCAGTCCTTGAAGTTTGTCCCATTAAGCATGGGAATATTATTTACACCAGCAGATATACTAGTAGCAGACATATTAGCTGTACAGAGAATAAATTACATAAATAACATATTCACGTCATTATTCAATTGCATAAACTTTTAAATTCATACAATAGGTAAATAAAAAAACCCACATTAAGATACCTAACACAGGATTGTTATTTAGTCTTTGGACAGAAATATCAATCTGTAAGTGGTACTCTTCGTACAAAATGAAACCGGCCTAATATTATGCCTTTTTTTGGACTGACATAATAAAAGCATGGTAAAGTAAACTTTATCACATATTTAAGACTAGGGACTATCCGGTCAAAACAATCTTCCTTTGGGCCGATTGTTTCACATGGAAGTAGCATGCTCACTTATTTAAAATCATAGTGGTTGCTTTGGCAACATATTAGTTAAATGGTGTAAATTTTAAATAAGGAACACAATAGTGATACATGAAACCAAAATTATATTCTATGTATAAATAAAATATAGTCATTAATACAATTAAAACATGGGTCTAAATAAAATATAGCCACATTACATAGGCCCCAACACTTTAAAACAATATTACCAACAGCAACAGGCCCAATAGTCAAAGTAAAATGTACTAACAGGCTCAATTATTAATAACAGCAACAGGCCCAATAGTCAAAGTAAAATGTACTAACAGACCCAATTATTAATAACAGCAACAGGCCCAATAGGTGAACAGTCACAAGGCCCGTGAACAGTCACTATACAAGCCCAACATTTGCCAGGCCCAACAGGTCAATGGTGAACAGTCGCGGTCAATGTGAACAGTAACGGTCAATGTGAACAGTAATTTTTAAAAATTGCATAATCGTAGATACTGTTCACTGTAACAGTGAAATCGTTTTCACTATTCACTGTTCGCCGTTTACTATTCACTGTAACACGTATCACTGTTCACCGTAACGGTGGCACTGTTCACCGTAACGGTGTCACTGTTCACGAAATAGCAAACACTGTTCACGAAATCGTAAACACTGTTCACTGTAACAGTAAAACCGGATTTTTTTTTTTTTTTTTTTTTGTTTAATACATCTATTTTACCTTGATCCAAATTGTAATCTATTTCAATAGGAAATACAATTACACTCACAATGAAACAGTGAAGACAATTGTCATGAATACATATCACTGTAGGTCCAGATCATGCTATATCAATCACTGTATTAATACATAATCCATAATCACTGTATTCATGCTATTCATATGAATCTATAATCATGTCTTTATAATCATGTCCAAATACATAAACTATATGAATCTATAATCATAAATAACATATAGTATTCAATTGCCTTGATATTATATGAATGTATATATATCACTGTATGAATCAAATAATCACTGTATGTTTTCCTTTATAATTTCACATGGAATCAACAAGAGTTGCTCTGATACCAATTGTTGTATTAAATCATACGCTTAAGACTCTAGTTGATTCAATGGAAATAAGAAGAACAGAAACATACCGGATCGATCCATAGCGATTTCCCCGTTGATTGTGATGAGTTTGGATTGTTTGGATCTTCCGATTGATTCAAGCGTTTTCCCTTAGATCTCTGTTGAGAGGATACAGAAAATAATTCCAAAGTTTTGTTCTTTCTACGCATACGCTCAATCGGGGACCCATCCTATTTATAATGTCCATAAGTCACAACCCTTCAAATTACGGGCTGTGAATTTCCAATTCTGCCCCTCATTGAATTAGAAATTACATCCTTATTTACACCATGTTATTTATTAATACCTTATAGTCCAATACCCATATTAGATCACATATTTAAATGGACTATACTTTAAGATAGCAATACACGTTATATTACATATGTGTGCCCACATTATTGGATTTGTCCAACATTCATCTCTTCATCTTTACGAATTGGACAGACAACGGCAGTGGGACTCCTGTCAGTCTGGGACATTGGTCAAGAATCAATCTTTCAAGGCAGGAGAGTAGTTGTCCTGCCCCTGTAGCTGTGGCTGCTACTTCACTTCCTTGAGATGATGACCATCCCTCTAAATTAGGCATCGAGTACAGTTCAAGTTCTTCAAGTGACGGGAATCCTTCCACCATACTAACAACCTCATCATCAATAAACTTCACGGAATCAAGTTTTACGTATTTTCAGATTATGTTCAAAGATAATGTTCTGGAAAGTTTTTTCATCTCCTTCTTGACACCCCATACCAAACCAAACTCCTCCTTGATCAAAGAGGGTTTTCAAACACCACTCCAAGTAATGGAGAAACTACCACCTAAAAAGCTGTGTCAGCCATCTCCTTGTGCAGAAAGAAGAAACCAACTCTGATTAAGGATCACCGATTCTCTTCTTGCATGTTAAATTGTTACAGCAAGGATTTTACTCTATTGGATCTCAATATCTGCAGGGAAGGAAATTCTATAACATTACTTATTTACTTAAAAGACTAGCTTGACTTGCTCTATTGGATCTGAATACTCACAGGAGGGAAATTTCCTAGTAGCAGATACCATTACTTGGATTGGCTTGCTTCTGAAAGCCAAGTTTAATGAAATATAATAAACTCTCAGTTGCTGAGTCACACAATGACAAACATTTTTCAATTGTTTTGGTTAGATGCGTGGTTTGGTTAAACCAGTAGTAGCAAGTTTGGCAACTGATTTTCCAGGATAATAATTAGTCTGCTATTATTATTATTATTATTTTTATTTTTTTTCGGAAATCGAGCTGGGTTTTAAGGACCCAAAACATTTATACAAATGAAACAAAAGTAAAAGCAAATACTGAAACAAATTCTCACAAGAGAGAATTCACCAAAATAAACCTAAACTATAAACCAACTCAGCCTTTGTACCTTTTGTTTGCTTTCTTAGGTCTATTGGATTTCCGGGGACAGAGTCGAAATCTTTGGTGTGGGTGTTAGAGAACGTCTTTGCAGCCGATTCTGTAAACACATCATCATCACTGGAGAGGTCTGGCTCATGCTCTTCTTCAAGAACCTGACAAATTTTATGTCTCAATCTATTGCATGTGCGGTTCTTATCCTCTTCAAATACATCTTTTAACCAAATGTAGTTTGCCTTCACTGCATTTTTGCCATGACTTGCAATAGCTTTTCGCAATGTAGAAGGAACTACATTCCCTTTTCATATTCATTGATCAACGTTAACGCATATTCAATCTCAGGAAGAGGAATAAAACTTTTCACTTTATTCAGTTCTGCTTCAGTGAGTTGTATCACACTGCAGTGCCCAATTTGCACACCATCAGCCTAGGAGTTGTTGTCTTTGTTTGCACCTGAACTATTGGCTGCCGACATGTTGTTGACTTCTCCTACTTTATCATCCTCGATTGAGTTGGGCACAATTTCATTTGGGTACTTATTTCCATGGTTTGCCACCAATTCGTTGTCATTCTTGTCTATTGTCTGGTCTTCTACAACTGCTGCCTGATTTGCTTCTGCCACTGCAACATTGATGTCACTCACATTATGGGCACAACTGTTGAGCATAGCTGTGTCATATTTAGTTGTTTCTCCTTGCTTCCCAATCATTTTTTCAATCTCACTAGCTGTATACCCCGCCTCGAGAAGGCCTTCAGCCGTTTTTTATTGAGAGGTCGTGTCACTGGCAGGAAACTTCTCCTTACTAACCAACTGATTATCTATTTGGTTATTCTCATCTTCGACAATGTTCTCCATAAATGACTCGAATTTGTTTGACAAACTTACTTTCACCGAATCGTTGGTCACTGACTGCTCAACCCCAACTCCCTCCTTGATTTCCTCACCCTGATTATTCTTTGCGCCACTCATGCCAACTTCTGGTTTTGTCACTTTATTTTTGTTGGCCACTGGAACATATTGTTGCTTGATAATTTTGGCTTCCACCTTTTGTTTCTCAGTCTTCTCTTCCTTCATCAAGTTAAAGGTTGTCACATTGCCCTTATGACCTAACTTTTTTCTGCAATTTCCCTCCTGATGCCCTAGCAATGAACAATAATCACAATATTTGAACCCCGGGTATTCAATTTTCTGTCAAAAGTTTCTATTGTTAGCCATGTCTATCCAAATTCTATTAGGTAGCTTATCCGCCAAAGACATCTCCACGCAAACACGAGCAGAACCCGGGTGAGATAAACATCGAGTATGATCATCCATGCGCAAAAAACCACCAAAAGAGTTCACAATTGCTTTCAAAAAAGGAGGATGAAATAAATGCAAAGGCAAGTTAGGCAACTCTACCCATAAAGAAACCAAGATTGGATCCGCTCTCAGACTGAAACCATCATGCCAGCGGAAGGCTTTAAAGTTGACTCATCGAATCAGAACAGAATCTCTCGATAGAACTTTCTTTGCTTCAACCTCCGATTGAAAACGTACCAAAACGTGACGTTGATCAAGTAATCCTAGCGAGAAATCTCCTAGGATACCCCAAATTTTGTGAATCGAAGCTCGAATGTCGTCCAACATAGGCTGATAACTAGAGAACTTTGAAATATCACATGTTTTTCCATGAAAGCTTCCCCACGTGTCTCATCAGACGCTGTAATCCCAATGGCAGACTCTCCTTCTTTCCGAAATCTAGTTGCTTCCACCTGTATTTCCTTAATCTCATCAACTAGAATTTTCCCTAATATCTATGCGAAAGTAGGCTTAGGAGCGGCTTCAGTAGGTTCCCTGCCCCCCGAAGGGGGAGGATTGACGGATAGAAGAGCCGTCATAACCCACTATGTCCTGATCAAGCCAGGCCTGAATAGCGACTAGCGGTGGCCGATAGATCTTAAACTCTCGCAGAGCCGTCAGAACTGATGAGCAGATCTGATGCAGCCTGAAGGAGAGCTGATCTGAAGGCCGAGATGCAGTCCTCTCGCAGCCGGGATGCAGTCGAGATGCAGCCCCCTCGCAGCAGATGCAGAGCCCCTCGCAACTGAGATGCAGAGCCCTCTCACAGCCTAGATGCAGAGCCCCTTGCAGCCCTCTCGCAGAGCCACTCGCAGCCGAGATGCAGAGCCCTCTCGCTCACAATGTACTTGAATGCCTCTCGCAGCCCTCTCGCAGTCTCGCAATTAGTCTGCTATTAGCAAAAGAAGAAGAATGATACGACAACAATGATTATAAGGATAGCTATATTTGATTTTGGTTTCGAAGTGGAGAGTCCATGAGTGTTAGAAGTTGAGTTGATCAACTTTCTTAGATGAACCTTCATCTTGATAAAAACTGTAGGTGATATATATATATTGGAAAACAAAAATTACAACTAGAGATGAAGAAGAACCTGTTGAAGTCGGTAAACCATGTCGGCACAAAGGATCGATAGTGGATCGACAGCTCTAATTGTTGGATTTGTAGCAGAAATTGTTGACGAAGATAGAGCTAGAAGAAAAGATCATAGAAGGTGGTGGAAGCTTGATGAAGCCTCCACCACCGCCAATAAATGGGTATAAAAGATGAACGAGTTTTCGCATTTGAAATCATCCTCCAAATAGATTTTTTGTGTATTCTGTTATTAAAGTTTTCTTCCCTCCTTTTGTTGATGTGTAAGTGAGGTGAGAAAGAAGGGGAGGTGAGGATCGTGGTTTGAGAAGTTAGGGATCCTAAAAATCCATTTTTGTTTGTGTGAGAGAAGTGATGAGAGATTGTATGATATACCCACCTGCATATATGTGTAGTGTCGTTTGGACACATGTATTGTGTTGAAGACTGTCATACCCCAATTTTTAAACAACCTAAGTTAATAGATTGTCCAAAAATAAAAACACGACAGGAACAATTAAAATGGTACAGACATGAGGCAAATAATAAAAATAACAAACTTCCTTAAAAAAATTCCTCTCAAAACAAGGTCAACATTTATCATATCTAAGCCAACAAAATAAATCATAAGAAGGAATTACATTAATTAGTCTCAAATAAATCTTTGACTCAGAATCCGAGCAGTAATAACTAAGCCCTACATCTAAATACCAAGGAAAACAATAAAATTAAAATCTAACAGAATGTGTCAAGTCCTCAACTACCGCCATGAAGCCAGAACCACATCCACGCTCCAACTAACCCTGGTAAGTTTTCAGAGCTGCACTCATTAGAAACGCATCCAAATTTGTAAAACAATACAAAATTCTGGTCAGTATATCAATACTGAATAAACTTACACATCAAGACACAACTATACAATTAATAACATTTAAATAATATGTACTTCACCTTAAGGAAGACATGTAATTCTCATTCGACAAACAAATGAGCTTTTAGTTTTTTCCCTCAAGGCAATCCTAAATACATGCTAAGATAATAATCTGTGCAAATTTTCATGTGAATGATAATGTCAAGGTTTTCTTTATTGCCCTAGTTTTTAGCTTCTTTTCCATAGTCGCATTCTCTTCATATGTTGAACACATCTGACCCCAAGTGTGTATCCCTTACATTCGAAACCACTTGGAGCGTACATGACTCAAGTGGGGTGTCACATCGAGGGTCATGTCATGTCACTCGAAGTTCGATCAATGACAAACATTTTCTAAACATTACATGTACCACCGAATTCACATGGAACGACATACTCGATATGCAAATAAGTCTGCATACCAAAATTATTTACCATGTAACAAGCAAGTCTATATACTAAAACACATTTTTCATTATTTTTTCTCTTTTTTTTTCCAGAGTTGTGGAAAAAAGTATTACTAAATATTTATATTTGTTATTAATAATGGGAATAACAATATGAATAATAACATTTGTGAAAGACAGTGGAAATAACAATTACCATTTTTAATAATACCATGCAAATTTTGAAATTTTTAAACACTTATAATTACACCATGACTCCATGTGAAATTTTTAAACGTGGTATAACAACACCATGTGAATAGCAATATGAATAACAACACATGATATGATATGTCCCACATGCAAATATGTTAATAACAAAATCTAATAACATGTGACAATACATGATTAAAAGTTTTGAACAAAGAAGATATTTAAACAATTATAATCTGTGACAATTATAATTCAAAAAAGACAATTAAAAGTTATGTCACAATTAAAAGTTATGTATATGTTAATCTCTGACAATACATGATTAAATATTCCTGAAATATTTAAACAATTATAATTGTGTGTGTGATATACGCACCTACGTATATGTGTATTGTCATTTAGACACATGCATTGTGTTTGAGACTCTCCAGTTGTATTCTTTCATCTCAATAGCAAAGTTGTTATTTTGTTTCATGGACTTAGAAAAATCTTCGAACCACGAAAATTTGTTTTCTCCGGTATTAGTATTTTGTTTTTTAACTTCGCATTTTGATATTTGTATCGCTTTCGCACGTAACAAATTGTTATTAGAGTTGCGTTGTATGTACGATGAATTGGTATCAAAGCACGAAAAATTGGTATCAGAGTTGTGTTGCGTGCACGACAAATTATTGAAACAAAAATTAAAATCAGAGTTGAAAAAAAACCTATTGAATTCGGTAAAGCATTTTGGCACAAATGATCAATGGCGGTGATTGACGGCTGAAATTGTTGAATTTGCAGCCGAAATTGTTGATGAAGATAGAACTGGAAGAGAAAAATCATAGAAGGTGGTGGAAGCTTGATAAAACCTACAACACCGCCAATGAATAGGTATAAAAGGACAAGGGGTTTCCCCATTTGGGATTGACGCAGCGAGTTGCTAAATGCGTCCTAACTTGCTTTCTCGACACAAAGAACTGGAAAATATATCTTGAAATTTTGATTTCCAAACTTGATAATTACAAAACTCATAAGGTTCCCTATTTATACATGAAAATGATGTGGTTCGTTGATTTTTTTACACACATTCATGCAGTGAAATACACGGGTCATTTAATGTTGTCGGTGCTTGAGGTTGGTGGTTGGTGGTGAGCGGTTCATGCATCAGTTCTCCCTCTCTAAGACACAACTCATCCTCGAGTTGGAGTAAGGCAACGAATGCCACCCATGGTACTCGTACAAGTCTTGGACATTGAAAGTCTTCAAGATCGCATATGCATATGGGAGATCAATGACATGAGCATTATCATTAATCTTGTGAAGGATTTGAAATGGACCTATCTTCTTCTGCTTAAGTTTGTTTTACTCTCCAGCTGGAAGTCATGTTTTGCGCAAATGAACCATCACAAAATCCCCTTTGCGAAATTACTTACGTCTTCAGTGTTTGTCAGCGGCAACCTTGTACTTTGCAGTAGATTCTTCTAACTTCCTTTGACTACTCCATGAATGTTGGTCACTTTTTCAATCATATGGTTAGCAATGATGTTCATTCCTGGAAGCTTTGGCAAAGGAACCAAGTGTAAAGCATGTAACGGTGGCCAAATGTAGACAACTTCAAAAGGAGATTTACTACTTTAACGATTTGGCACGTTGTTGCAGGCGAATTCAGCTTGAGGTAAAACATTTTCCCATTGCCTCGGATTCTCCTTGATCCATCGCAACATATTTTCCAAGGTACTACTTGTAATTTTTGTTTGCCCATCAGTCTGTGGATGACACGTGCTACTATACTGCAATGATGTATAAAGCCTTTTCCACAATGTACGCCAAAAATGGCTAAGAATTTTGTTATCACGATCAGAAACTATTGTATTTGGTAACCCATGCAGACGAACAACCTCTAGAAAGAACAATTGAGCAATATGGGTAGCATCCGAAGTCTTCTTGCAAGGGATAAAATGGGTCATTTTGGAAAAATGATCAACCACAACAAAGACAGAATCTTAACCTCTTTGTGTACACGACAATCCCAAGATGAAATCCATTGATAAATATTCCCAAGGAGCATTAGGAATTAGAAGTGGCATATAGAGCTTGGTATTTTGAGGTTGTCCTTTGGCAGTCTGGCATGAGCAGCATCGCTTGACAAACTTTTCCACATCATGCGTGAGATGCGGCCAGTAGTATCAAACTTCTACCAGTGAAATGGTCTTGTCTCACCCCATGTGTCCAATAAGCTCTCCACTGTGTAGCTCTTGAATAATGTTCTCTCTAAAGGGCCCTTGAGGATTACATAAACGATTTTCAAAGAATAGAAAACCATCATCTACTTGATGTCTTTCAGTGGTTCCATTAGTGCACTTTTTCCATTCATTCTTGAAGTCTTGATCCTTTGCGTACAAGTCTTTCAAATAATCAAACCCGATGTTATCACTTTGAATGAATGTCAGCAACATGACTCGGCAACTCAATGCATCAACGACTTTGCTCAATTGACTTGAGTATCTGAGCGAGAAAGTGAGCCTCTGGATGTAGGCAATCCATCGTGCATGCATATGATTTTCCTTGGAAGAACTGTTGAGATACTTGAGGGGCTGATGATCTGTGTTGATGATGAACTCTTTCTATACTAGGTATGACTCCCATTGCTGCAATGTGCGAACGATTGCATACAACTCTTGTTCGTATGTTGACGATTTTTTCTTGTTTCGCTGAGTTTCTCGCTAAAGAAAGTTATTGGTTTCATATCTTGGGACAAAACAACTCCAATGCCTACTCCTGAAGCATCACAATCGACTTGGAACATCTTTTCAAAATCAGGAAGTGCAAGAACTGGTGCATTTGTTAACTTCTCCTTCAAAACTGTGAAGTTTTGCTTTGCTTGATCTATCCAAGCAAATAGTTTATGCTTTAAAGAATCACTAAAAGGTGCGGTGATAGTACTGAAATTCTTTACAAACCGCCGGTAAAACGTTGTTCATCGATGGAAACTTCGGACTTCTATAATCGTCCTCGGTGTTGGCCACTTTCGGACAGCTTTCACCTTTTCCTGATAGACCTTGATTCCATCAGAGTTATGACAAAGCCCAAGAATATTAAGCTATTTGTCATAAAGCTACAGTTCTTCAAATTAGCATATAACATGTTTGTCTGCAATGCCTCAAAAACCTCCCTCAAATGTTGCAGATGTTCTTCCTCACTATGGCTATAGATTGGGATATCGTAAAAGTAGAAAACAACGAACTTTCCAATGAAAGGCTGAAATACCTGATTCATTAGCCTCATGAAGGTACTCAGGGCATTGGATAAACCAAAGGGCATCACTAGCCACTAGTACAATCCTTCATGTGTTTTGAACGCCATTTTCCATTCATCCCCAGGACGAATACGAATCTGATGATACCCACTCTCTAGATCAATCTTGGAAAATATTTTTTATCCTCCCAATCTATCAAGCATATCATCCAATCGGGGAATAGGAAATCGATATCGTACCGTAATCTTATTAATAGCTCGGCTATCGACGCACATCCTCTAGCTTCCATTTTTTCATTGTTAGGAGTGCAGGTACAACAACAGGACTCATGCTTTCATGAACCAAGCCCTTTTTGAGAAGATCTTCTACTTGTCCTTGCAAAATCTCATATTCTTTGGGACTCATGCGGTAGTGTGGCAAGGTAGGTAAACTTGCTCCTGGGACAAGATCAATATGGTGTTGAATATCTCTCAATGGTGGAAGTTCAACAGGTAGCTCATCGGGAACGATATCGCTGAACTCTGCTAGTAGAAGTTGAACCGGTTCTGGCACACTTTGAAAAACATAGGTCTCTTTCGATACCAAAAGAAGATTGGTCTTGGCCTTCAAACATGTCGGACTGTTTGGCTGCCTCATTGGGGCAAGAATAATCTTCATGTTGTCTTTGTAGAGTGTGTAGGTATTATTCCTGCCATCATGCGTTGTCTTCAAATCGAATTGCCACGGCCGACCAAGTAACATATGACAGACATCCATATCAACAACATCGCACAATACCTCGTCCTGGTATTTGCTGATAAAGAAAGGAATGCAACATTGCTTAGTGACAGGGGTGTTAATTGGTTTCCGAATCGATCATATCAAATCGAAACAAACCGAAACTAATAGTAGAAAATCGAACCGAACTGAATGCATTCGCGCGGTTCGATTGCGGTTTTGTTTTTTTAAAACTCGAAAAAACCAAATCGAACTGAAGCGAGTTTTTTTCTAATTTTAATTCTCATTTCCCACCCATTCCAATTTCCAATGCACCCTACCCATAGCCATGCCTCTCATTTTTAATTCAATTCCTACATTCTTTTTTTTTTTAAATTAAATTTTCTCTCTCTCTTCCCACCCATTCCAACTTCCATCGCACCCTACCCATAGCATACATCTCATTTTTAATTCAATTATCCTTTTCTCTCTTTCTCTTTCTCTTTAAATCAATTCCCAACTACCATTTCTCTTTCTCATTTTTAATTCCCACCAATATTCATCTATCTTTTACACTGATTCTCTTTTTAAATTCCCAGCTACTCTTATTTTTTATCCCACAATGAAATCATGAACAACTGAAAACAAAGTGAACTTATTATGAAAAACTGAATAAAAATCAAATCGAACCGAACCGCGTGGTTTGGTTTGGTTTGGTTTTGGTTTTGTTTTTTAAATTTGAAAATTGGAAAACCGAACCTAAGCTCGGTTCAATTTCGATTTTAGCATAATTTTGAACCTTTTGAACCGGTTAACAGCCCTAGCTCCGTCACCTTGTTTCGCCAACATCTTTGATCCACCCAATATAGTACGGAGATGGATGCGGCTGAGTCGGTAGCTACAATTTCTCCATCGTAGTTTTTGATACAATGTTTTTTCCATTGCCACTATCGGTGATAATATCACATACACGTTGACTAACCGTGCACCTGGTTTTGAAGATATTATTTTGTTGGGTATCCTCTTCTTTCTTTGGGGTACTGCATAAGTGTTGTTGAAACTAGGCTTGTTTGTTGGCTTCTTTTGCCGCAGGTTTGGCCTAGGCGCCTCAACTTGTGGTCATACCACCGCTTTTCCTTTGCTTAGATCCATCTTTTGTGATGGTGCAAAAAATTGAAATGACACTAGATTGCAGAATCCTTTTTTGCTTAGTTGTGTTTCAATCTTCAAGGCAAGTTGAATGGCACTAGAAAGGGTATTGTGTGACTGTTTGAAGACTTCATCTTGTATGTTGGCTCAAAGTCCATCAATGAATCTGAAAATCTTTTGACTTTCAAATTCTCGAATGTCTACACGGGTAGTAAATTTGTGAAACTTGGTAACATACTCTGATACCGACTGCTATGCTTGCCGACAATGTTGATAGTGACAGAAGAGTGTATGTTCATAATTTGGAGGCAGGAAATGTTCCTTCATCAACTGCTTCATACCTCCAAGTTCGAACCTTGTTCTTCCCTTGTCGGATATGTGTTGGTTGTAATTGATCCCACCAAGCTGGCTCACCTCCTTTAAGTTGATAAACTATCAACTTGACATTCATGTGTTCTTCAGTCTCCCAATAGTCAAAGAACTTCTCCACTTTAGGTAGCCAATCGAGAAAACCTTCAATCACGAACAGACCATCAAAATGTGGAATTTCAATCTTCATACGATAGTTGTTCTGTCGCTTTCCTTGGTTGGGTTCGGGTGTGGTTGGTATCTCATCATCGCTACTTGTATCTTCGTTTAGGTCAAACTCATTTCTCGACCTAAAATTTCCATGAGGATTATTGGGTTCTCTCCATCGATCAACTTCATATTGACTTCGTTGTTGAAAATTGTTGTTCCGTCCGCCAATGAGTTGAGTCAAAATTTCAATCACCACCTTTAGATTTTGTACCCTTCGTTCAACTACTTCCACAGACTCTCTTGTTGCAAACTTTTTGTTTCTTGATTTTGCTGGTTGGACTCCCTATTTGACTTTTTAAATTTTTATTTATTTTTTTTTTTTATTTTTTTTATTTTTACAAAATACAACTACAATATATTTTTTTACTAACATTCTACCCCTTCCTTTTTTTGTACTTTTCTGCTCATATTTTTCCAATTTTAATGTTTCACCTACTTATACTTTTCTACCTCTAATTTTTTTCACCTACTCACACTACTTTTAATTTTTCACCTACTCAAACTATTCTCCTTTCTTCTCAACTCACAACAACTTACCCCCTTTTCTCACCCACTCAACAAACAAAAATCACCATCAATTCAAATTTTTTTCTCCACCTACTTTAATGAATAACAAATCAATTCTCAAAAAAAAATTTACAAAGACTTTTGTCCATCTCCTCCAAACATTCCTCTCTTCACCCTTTTGACTTTTTACACACAAAGCTACACACTTCCCAAAAAAATGTAATCTTTTTATCTCTCCAACATCCACTCACTCACCTTTAATTTTTTTTCTCAACCAAACATCACTGTCAACCCCTCAACATTACTCCTTTTTTTTACTTCACACGTTTTTTTTTCATTTGATGCTCTTATCAATGTACACAACTCTCCACACTCTTTTGTTTTGCTTTTATAATTAGAGACTCTCTCACAGACTTTCTTCTTCCATAGACACTTCTTCTTCTTATGTTTCTTAAAATGTTTTTCGTCTCGATTTACTCAAAAACTTGATGACAGAAATAGAAACTCTTATTCTCACATAAGCAGGTTCATAATTTTGAATCTTTTAAATGGTAAGGTTTTTTTTTTTTTTTTTTTTTTTTTTTTTTACGTTGGTGGTAATACGTGGGTTATGGGTTTGGTGGTTGTTTGGGTTTACTGATGGGGGTCCTGGGTTGGTGGTGGTATTTGAGGTTTTAGTATATGATTAAATGATGGTGGTAGTAATGGATTTACATGGGTATTTGGGTTTACAAAATAGTGATGGCCTTTTTGTATTGGATTAGTTTTGGATTTTGGTTAAGGTGGATTTTAGATCAGCGGTGGGTTGTGGCTGTGGTCGGAAAGCTCCGCTTGGATCCAAAGAAGGTTATGATACCAATTGACGCAACGAGTTTCTAGGTGCGCCTTAACTTGCATTCTTGACAAAGAGAAAAAGGTAAATTTCTCACGTAGAGATTTGGAAAAGATATCTTGAAATTTTAAATTCCAAACTTGATGATTACAAAACTCATAAGGTTTCATAATTATAAATGAAAGTGACGCGGTTCGTTGATTTTTACACGCGTTCATGGGATGAAATATGCAAGTCATCCTCCAAATCAATTTCTTACGTGTTTTGTTGCTAGGGTTTTCTTCACTAATTTTGTTGATGTGTGTGTGTGAGGTAATGAAGAAGTGGATGTAAGGATCATGGTTTGAGAAATCAGAGTTTTAAAAAAAAACCCATTTTATTTGTGAGAGAGAAGTCACGAGATAGATTCTGTGTGCGTGCTATACGCACTCGCGTATGTGTAATGTCGTTTAGACACTTGTATTATGTTGGAGATTCTCTACATTTATATTTTTCATCTAAATAGTAAAATTGTTATTTTTGTTTCTGAACGTAGGCAAATTGTCAAACCACATAAATTTGTTGATTCTAGTATTAGTATTTTGTTTTATAACTTCGCATTTCAGTATTTGTAACGTTTTTGCGTATAACAAATTGGTATCAGAGTTGTGTTGCACACACGACAAATTGGTAATGAGAGCACAACAAATTGGTATCAGTGTTGCACGCACGCACGATAAATTATTGAAAAGCAAATATTAAAATCAGAGTTGAAGAAGAAAATGTTGAAGTCGGTAAAGCATGTCGGCACAAAGAATCGATGGCCGAAATTGTTGAATTTGTAGCCAAAATTTTTTACGAAAATAGAGCAGGAAGAGAAAATCAAAGAAGGTGGTGGAAGCTTGATGAAGCCTCTACCATCGCCAATTAATTAGTATAAAAGGATATCGAATTTTTCCATTTGAGATTATATTTCAAATTGATTTCTTTTGTGTTCTCTTGTTAGAGCTTTCTTCCCTCATTTTGTCGATGTGTGTGTGAGAGTTGAGGAATAATGAGATGTGAGGGTCGTGGTTTGAGAAGTAAGGGTATTTAAAAAAAAACCTTTTTTTGCGAGAGAGAAGTGATGAGAAGGATTGTGTATGATATATAGACACACTTATATGTGTAATGTGATTGAAACGCATATATTGTGTTGTAGACTATCTACAATTGTATTTTTTTATCTCAATAGTAAAGTTGTTCGTGGACGTAGGCAAATTGATGAACCACTTAAATTTGTTGTCTCCGATATTAGTATTTTGCTTTGTAACTTCACATTTCGATACTTGTAACGTTTATGTGCGTAACAAATTGGTATCAGAAGTGCGTTGTGCACACAACAAATTGGTATTAGAATTGCGTTACGTGCACAACAAAATAGTTAAAAAATAAATATTAAAATCAGAGTTGAATAACAACATGTTGAAGTAGGTAAAATATGTCAACACAAATGAATGATGGTAGTGATCGACCGTTGAAATTGTTGAATTTGCAGTCAAAGTTGTTGACGAATTGATGCAGGAACTGCACCAAGCTGCCAAGCGCCACCTAAGCACCACCCAAGCGCCGCTCACCACGTGTATTTTTCCTTGTATTTCTGCAACAATTCATTTATAAATACCTACTTAATATGATCTGTAAGAATCAAGCTTCAAAATAAATTAAAAAAACTCAAGTTTCTATTCTCTGTGTGAGAATTTTACCTTCCTTCTCCTTGTGAGATCGCATGTTAGGGTGCACCTAACAACTCACTGCGTTAATTGGTATCAGAGCCTTCCTCTAATCCAGGCGAAGCTTTCCCGACCACTGCCAACACAACCACCGACGACCCAAAATTTACCACCACCGCCAACCAGTAACCCTGTAACCCAACCAAAAAAAATACAGAGGCAAGACCGATACCCCAAACACCGCAATACCCAAAACCCATCATCGTCACACCAACCAGAAAACCCGAAACCCCAGTACTAAACCCAAAGTTCCAGAACCAAAAAAAAAACATCATCATCATCACAAACCAATAACCCCAAAACCAACCAAAAAAATATCTCGTTTTCCCTGTTCTTATCACATATCCCAAACAAACTCTGCACCACCTAACCAGTAAACCTGAAAAATCAGAGATCTCTTCTTAACTTTGAATTTGCCACCCTCAGCACCACCAACAGCCACTCAGATCAAAAAAAAAAAATAGAAGAAGAAAGAATCTGGAAGGAGAAGATGGAGAAGGGAAAAGAGAATTTTAAAGAAGAAGAGAGAGTTTGTAAAGGTGAAGAAGAAGAGGGTTTGTAGGAGATAAAAACTCTGGAAGAAGAAGAAAGAGATGAAAGAAAATAGAAAGGAAAAAAGTGAGTGTGTGGGTTGTGCGTGAGGTGTAAGGAGAGGAAAAAATAAGGTTTTGTTGAGTGGGTTTTGTCGATTTTTGGTATAAAAAGTCAAATAAGGGGGAAGAGAAAGAGAAAAGGAAAGAAGGTAGTGGGGATAAGGTCAAAGAAAAAAATTAGGAAGTGGAGAAAATGAGAGAGCAAGGAAAAAAGGAAGTGAAAAGAAAAACAAAAAAAGGGAAACAAAGTTTTTGCGTTTTTTTTAGTGAGTAAATTTCTAGTGCGCGGGAACAGCGTGTAAAAAAATAAAATAAAATAAAAAATATTGTACTTTGTATTTCGTGTTTGTATATATAAAAAAATGTCTAACATGGAGTCTAGCCAGCAAAATCAATAAGTGGAGAGATTTGCAACAAAAGAGTCTGTGGAAGCAGTTGAAAGAAGGTTACAAAATCTAAAGGCAATGATCGAGAATTTGACTCAACTCAATGGCGGACGAAACAACAATCTTCGATAGCAGAGGCGAGACGAAACCAATTGATGGAGAGAACCCAATAATCACCGTAACAATTTTAGGCTCATAAATGAGTTTAATCCAGAACATGATACAAGTAGTGATGATGAAGTACCAACTACTCCTGAGCCCGACCAAGAAAGCCGACATAACAACTATTGTATGAAGATTGAAATTCCATATTTCGATGGCCTATTCGTGATTGAAGAATTTCTTGATTGGCTAACTGAAGTGGAGAAATTCTTTAACTATTGGGAGACTAAAGAATACATGAACAAGTTGGTAGCCTAACGACTTAAAGGAGGCACGTTAGCTTGGTTTGAGAAGTTAGCGTTCTTAAAAAAATCCATTTTTGTTTTGTGTGAGAGAAGTGATGAGAGATTGTGTGATATACTCACCTGCGTATATGTGTAGTGTCGTTTTGACACGTGTATTATGTTGAAGACTGTCATACCCCAATTTTTAAACAACCTAAGTTAATAGATTGTCCAAAAATCAAAACACGACAAGAACAATTTAAATGGTACATACATGAGGCAAATAATAAAAATAACAAAATTCCTTAAAAAAATTTACTCTCAAAACAAGGTCAACATTTATCGTACCTAAGCCAACAAAATAAATCACAAGAAAGAATTACAATAATCAATCTCAAATAAATCTTTGACTCAGAATTCGAACAGTAATAACTAAGTCCTACATCTAAATACCTAGGAAAACAATAAAATTAAAATCTAACAGAATGTGTCATGTCCTCAACTACCGCCATGAAGTTTTGTGACAATTAAAAGTTTTGTATATGTTAATCTCTGACAATACATGATTGAAGATTCCTGAAATATTTAAACAATTATAATTGTGTGTGTGATATACGCACCTATGTATATGTGTAGTGTCATTTAGACACATGCATTGTGTTTGAGACTCTCCAGTTGTATTATTTCATCTCAATAGTAAAGTTGTTATTTTGTTTCATGGACTTGGAAAAATCTTCGAACCACGTAAATTTGTTGTATCCGGTATTAGTATTTTGTTTTTTAACTTCGCATTTTGATATTTGTATCGCTTTCACGCGTAACAAATTGGTATTAGAATTGCGTTGCGTGTATGATGAATTGGTATCAGAGCACGACAAATTGGTATCAGAGTTGCGTTGCGTGTATGATGAATTGGTATCAGAGCACGATAATTTGATATCATAGTTGTGTTGCGTGCATGACAAATTGTTGAAACAAAAATTAAAATCAGAGTTGAAAAAGAACCTATTGAATTCGGTAAAACATTTTGGCACAAATGATCAATGGCGGTGATTGACCGCTGAAATTGTTGAATTTGCAACTGAATTGTTGACGAAGATAGAACTGGAAGAGAAAATCATAGAAGGTGGTGGATGCTTGATAAAACCTCCAACACCGCCAATGAATGGGTGAAAAAGGACAAGGGGTTTCCCCATTTGGGATTGACGCAACGAGTTGCTAAGTGCGCCCTAACTTGCTTTCTCAACACAGAGAACTGAAAAATATATCTTGAAATTTTTATTTCCAAACTTGATAATTACAAAACTCATAAGGTTCCCTATTTATACATGAAAATAACTCAGTTCGTTGATTTTTTACACACGTTCACGCAGTGAATTACGCGGGTCATTTAATGTTGTCAGTGCTTGAGGTTGGTGGTTGGTGGTGAACGGTTCATGCATCAGTTTTCCCTCTCTAAGACACAACTCATCCTCGAGTTGGAGTAAGGCAACGAATGTGTCCCATGGTGCTCGTACAATTCTTGGACATTGAAATTCTTCGAGATCGCATATGCATCCGAAAGATAAATGACATAAGCATTATCATTGATCTTGTGAAGGATTTGAAATGGACCTATCTTCTTCTGCTTAAGTTTGTTTTACTCTCCAGCTGGAAGTCATTTTTTGAGCAAATGAACCATCGCAAGATCCCCTTCGCTAAATGACTTACGTCTTCTGTGTTTGTCAACGATAACCTTGTACTTGGCAGCAGATTCTTCTAACTTCCTTTGACTATTCCATGAATGTTAGTCACCTTTTCAATCATATGGTTAGCAATGATGCTCACCACGTGTATTTTCCTTGTATTTCTGCAACAATTCATGTATAAATAACTGCTCAATATGATCTGTAGGCATCAAGCTTCAAAATAAATAAAAAACTCAAGTTTCTATTTCTATGTGTGAGAATCTTACGTTCCTTCTCCTTGTGAGTCACAAGTTAGGGTGCATCTAGCAACCCGCTACGTCAAATGGTATCAGAGCCTTCCTCTAATCCAGGTGAAGCTTTCCCGACCACTGCCAACACAACCACCGACGGCCCAAAATTCGCCACCACCGCCAACCTGTAACCCAACCAACAAAAAATACAAAGCCAAGACCGATACCACAAACACTGCAATACCCAAAACCCATCATCGTCACACCAACCAGAAAACTCAAAATTCTAGTACTTAACCCAAAGTTCCAGAACCCAAAAAAAAACCATCATCATCATCACCAAACAATAACCCCAAAACCAATCAAAAAAAAATCTCGTTTTCCCTGTTCTTATCACATATCCCAAACAAACTCACCACCACCTGACCAGTAAATCCGAAAAATCAGAGATCTCTTCGATCTCGACCAAATTCGAGATATCTTCGATCTCTTCTTAACTTCGAATCTGCCATCCTCGGCACCACCAACGGCCACTCAGATAAAAAAAAATAGAAGAAGAAAGAATCTGGAAGGAGAATGAGGAGAGGGGAAAAGAGGATTTAGAAGAAGAAGAGAGAGTTTGTAGAGGTGAAGAGAGAATTTGGAAGAAGAAGAATAAGAGGGTCTGTAGAATGAGAGAAAAACTCTGGAAGAAGAAAAAATAGATGAGAGAAAAAGATAAAGGAAATAAGTGTGTGTGTGTGTGAGTTGTGCGTGAGGTGTAAGGAGAGAAAAAAGTAGGTTTTGTTGAGTGGGTTTTGTCGATTTTTGGTATAAAATGTCAAATAAGGGGGAAGAGAAAGAGAAAAAGAAAGAAGGTAGGTGGGGACAAGCTCAAAGAAAAATAAATAGGAAGTGGGTGAGAAAAGGAAAGAGAAAGGAAAAGAGGAAGTGGGAAAAAAATGGAACAAAGTTTTTGCGTTTTTTTTAGAGTAAATTTCTAGTGCGCGGGGACGGCGTGTAAAAAAATTTAAAAACATAAAATATTATACTTTGTATTTCGTGTTTGTATATAAAAAAAATGTCTGATATGGAGTCTAGCCAGCAAAATCAACAAGTGGAGAGATTTGCAACAAAGGAGTCTGTGGAAGCAGTTGAAAGAAGGTTACAAAATCTAGAGGCAATGATCAGGAATTTGACTCAACTCATTGGCGGACGAAACAACAATCTTCAACAGCAGAGGCGAGACGAAACCAATTGATGGAGAGAACCCAATAATCACCGTGACAATTTCAGGCTCAGAAATGAGTTTGATCTAGAACAGGATACGAGTAGTGATGATGAAGTACCAACTACTCCTGAGCCCGTCCAAGGAAGACGACAGGACAACTATCGTATGAAAATTGAAATTCCATATTTCGATTGCCTATTCGTGATTGAAGAATTTCTTGATTGGCTAGCTGAAGTGGAGAAATTCTTTGACTATTGGGAGACTAAAGAATACATGAACAAGTTGGTAGCCTATCGACTTAAAGGAGGCGCGTTAGCTTGGTTTGAAAAGTAAGGGTTTTTAAAAAATCCATTTTTGTGTCAGAGTATGTTACCGAATTTCACAAGCTTGCTACTCACGTGGACATTCGAGAATCTGAAAGTCAAAAAATTTTCAAATTTATCGATAGACTTCGTGCCAACAATCTGAAAATCTTCAAACAGTCACACAACACACTTTCCAATGCCATTCAACTTGCCTTGAAGATTGAAACACAGCTTGGTAAATGGGGATTACGCAATCCAGTATCAAATCTAGTGTCGTCCCAATCTTTTGGGCCTCAAAGACCTGACCTAAGCAAAGGGAAGGCAATGGTGAGACCACAAGTTGAGGCGCTTAAGCCAAACCAGCCTAAAAAACAACATGTAGCACTACCACAAAGGGAGGCAACAAACAAGCCTAATTCCAACAACCCTTATGTCTTTCCAATAGGCCACAAATGTTACCGTTGCGGGCAAACATGGCATTATTCTAATCAATGTTGTCAGAACAAACAGTCAATTTAGCCACATATGATGATGACATTGAAGGAGGCGAAGATTATCCAGAAGACGAGTACGAGGAGGAAGCAGAACCAGAAGAGCTCACTTATGAAGATGAGGGTGTATCTTTAGTAATAAGTCGACTAATGTATACCCCAAAGAAAGATGAGGACATCCAGCGGCACAACATCTTCAAAACCCGAAGCACTATTAATCAACGTGTATGTGATCTTATCATTGACAGTGGCAGTAGCGAAAACACTGTTTCCAAAACTATGGTGGGCAAACTCTAGCTGCCAACTCAGCCTCATCCATCTCCGTACCGTATTGGGTGGATCAAAGATGTTACTGAAATAAGAGTAACAGAGTAATGTCGCATACCTTTCTCTATCAACAAGTACCAACATGAGGTATTGTGCGATGTTGTTGATATGGATGCATGTCATATGCTACTTGGTCGACCGTGGTAGTTTGACTTGAAGACAATGCATGATGAGCAATACCTACACATTCTACAAGGACTGTGTGAAGATTATTCTTGCCCCAATGAGGCAGCCAGACAGTCCAGCATGTTCGAAGGCCAAAACCAATCTCCTTTTAGTACCGAAAGAGAGAACTACCTCACAAAGCGTGCCAAAACCAGTTCAGTCTCTACTAGCAGAGTCCAGCGATATCGTTCCCGATGAACTACCTGCTGGTCTTCCACCATTGAGAGATATTCAGCACCATATTGATCTTGTCCCATGAGCAAGCTCGCCTAACTTGCCACACTACTGCATGAGTCCCAAATAATATGAGATTCTGCAAGGACAAATAGAAGATCTTCTTAAGAAGGGCTTGGTTCGTGAAAGCATGAGTCCCATAGCCGTACCTGCACTCCTAAAACCAAAGAAAGATGGACGCTGGAGGATGTGCGTTGATAGCCGAGCTATTAACAAAATCACAGTACGATATCGGTTTCCTATTCCTTGATTGGATGACATGCTGGATAGATTGGGAGGGTCAAAAATATTTTCTAAGATTGATCTACTAAGTGGGTATCATCATATTTGTGTTCGTCTTGGAGATGAATGGATGACGGCGTTCAAAACACACGAAGGACTATACGAGTGGCTAGTTATGCCCTTTGGGCTATCCAATGCCCCGAGTACCTTCATGAGGCTTCAACCTTTCATTGGAAAGTTCGTTGTCGTCTATTTTGACGATATCCTTATCTATAGCCATAGTGAGGAGGAACATTTGCAGCATTTGAAAGAAGTTTTTGAAGCATTGCGGGTAAACATGTTGTATGCTAATCTGAAAAAAGTGTAGCTTTATGACAGATAGCTTAATATTCTTGGGCTTTGTCGTAAGCTCTGATGGAATCAAGGTCGATCAGGAAAAAGTAAAAGCTATCCGAGAATGGCCAACACCGAGAACAATTGCAGAAGTTCGAAGTTTCCATGGATTAGCGACATTTTATCGGAGGTTCGTGAAGAATTTTAGTACTATCGCCGCACCTCTCACAGATTGTTTAAAGCAGAAACTATTCGCTTAGACAAATCAAGTAGAACAAAGCTTTGCAATTTTAAAGGAAAAATTGACAAATGCACCAGTTCTTGCACTTCCCGACGTTGAGAAGATGTTCAAAGTCGATTGTGATGCTTCAGGGGTAGGCATTGGAGCTGTCCTATCTCAAGAGATGAAACCAATAGTTTTCTTTAGTGAGAAACTTAGCGAACCAAGAAAGAAGTGGTCAACATATGAACAAGAGTTGTATGCAGTCGTTCGCACATTGCAGTAATGGGAGTCATAACTAGTGCAAAAGGAATTCATCCTCAACACGGACCATCAGGCTCTTAAATGTCTCAACAATTCTTCCAAAGAAAATCGGATGCATGCACGATGGATTGGCTTATCCAAAAGTTCACATTCTCACTCATACACAAGTCAGGACAACTGAACAAAGCCGTTGATGCATTGAGTCGCCGAGTCATGTTGTTGACATCCGCTCGAAGTGAAATCATCGGGTTTGATTATTATAAGGACTTGTACGCTGAGGATGAAGACTTCAAGAACAAATGGCAAAAGTGCACTAATGGAACCACTGAAAAACACCAAATACGTGATGGTTTTCTATTATTTGAAAATCATCTACGTATTCCTCGGGGGTCCCTAGATGCACATCATTCAAGAGCTACACAGCAGAGGGCTCAGTGGACACATGGGACGAGATAAGACCATTTCGCTTGTAGAAGCTCGATACTACTGGCCGCATTTTAGGCGTGACATGGAAAAGTTTGTTAAACGATGCTATACATGCCAGACTGCCAAAGGACAAGCTCAAAATACTGGACTCTATACGCCCCCTTGAGAAGATTTATCAATGGATTTCATCCTGGGATTGCCGCATACACAAAGAGGTTCAGATTCTATCTTTGTTGTGATTGATCGTTTTTCTAAAATTGCCCATTTTATTCCATGCAAGAAGACTCAAGATGCTATCCATATTGCTCAATTATTCTTTCGAGAAGTCATTTGTCTGCATGGGTTACCAAAGACCATAGTTTCTGATCATGATAGCAAATTTCTCAGCCATTTTTGGCGTACCTTGTGGAGAAGTCTTGACACATCATTACAGTATAGCAACATGTGTCATCCACAAACTGATGGGCAGACAAAAGTTACAAATCGTACCTTAGGAAATATGTTGCGATGCTTCATTAAGGAAAATCCAAGGCAATGAGAAAATGTGTTACCACAAGTTGAATTCGCCTACAACAACGTGCCAAATCGTTAAAGTGGTAAATCTCCTTTTGAAGTTGTTTACATTAGGCCCCCGTTACATACTCTAGACTTGGTTCCTTTACCAAAGCTTCCATGAATGAGCATCATTGCTGACCATATGATTGAAAGGGTAACCAACATTCATGGAAAAGTAAAGAAGAAGTTGGAAGAATTTGCCGCGAAATACAAAGTTGTTGCTGACAAACACAGGACACACAAAACATTTCATGAAGGGGATCTTGTGATGGTCCATTTGCGCAAAGAACGGCTTCCAGCTGGAGAATACAACAAGCTTAAACAAAAGAAGATAGGTCCATTTCAAATCCTTCACAAGATTAATGATAATGCATGTCATTGATTTTCCGGACGCATATACGATCTCGAAGACCTTCAATGTTCAAGATCTGTACGAGTACCATGGACCACCTCCGTTGCCTTATTCCAACTTGAGGACGAGTTGTATTCTAGAGGGGGAGAACTGATGCAAGAACTGCACCAAGCCGCCAAGCGCCGCCTAAGCACCACCCAAGCGCCGCCGCCGCCCTGATATAGGAACTCTGCCCAAGCGCCGCTCACCGCGTGTATTTTTCCTTGTATTTCTGCAACAATTCATGTATAAATACCTGCTCAATATGATCTGTAAGCATCAAGCTTCAAAATAAATTAAAAAAACTCAAGTTTCTATTTCTTTGTGTGAGAATCTTACCTTTCTTCTCCTTGTGAGATCGCAAGTTAAGGCGCACCTAGCAACCTGCTGCATCATGAATATAAAACTGAAAGAGAAAATCAGAAAATGTGGTAAAAGCTTGATGAAGCCTCTATCACCGCCAATGAATAAGTATAAAAGGATAAAGGGGTTTCTCCATTTGAGATCATCTTCTAAATCGATTTATTGTGTATTATCTTGTTAGGACTTTCTTTCCTACTTTTGTTGATGTGTATGTGTGAGAGATGAGGAAAAATTGAAGGTGATAATCGTGGTTTGAGAAGTTAGGGTTCTTAAAAAATCCTCTTATATGTGTAGTGTCGTTTAGACACGCGTATTTATTAGAGACTCTCCAGTTGTATTCTTTCATCTCAATAGTAAATTTTTTTATTCGTGGACATATGAAAATTGTCAAATCAAGTAAATTTGTTGACTTCGATATTGGTATTTTGCTTTGTAACTTTGCATTTCAGTATGTCTAACGTTTTTGCGTGTAAAAAATTAGTATTAGAGCTTAGGGTTGTTAATCGGTTCAAACGGTTCGAAATTATGCTAAAATCGAAATTTAACCGAGCTTAGGTTCGATTTTCCAATTTTCAAATATAAAAACCAAAATCAAACAAAATCGTGCGATTCTGTTCGGTTTGATTTTTCATAACAAGTTGTTCACTTTGTTTTCAAATGTTCATGATTTTATTGTGGGATTAAAAAAAAAGTAGATGGGAATTCAAAAAGAGAATGAGATTAAAAGCAAGAGGAATAGTGGTGGGAATTAAAAATGAGAAAGAAAAATGGTGGTTGGGAATTGATTTAAAGAGAAAGAGAGATAATTGAATTCAGAGAGAGAGATTTGAATTAAAAATGAGAGGTATACTATTGGTAGGGTGTGTTGGAAATTGGAATATGTGAGAAGAGAGAAAGAGAATTGAATTAAAAAAATGTAGGAATTGAATTAAAAATGAGAGATATGGCTATGGGTAGGGTGTTGGGAAATTGGAATGGGTGGAAAATGAGAATTAAAATTAGAAAAAAATAACTCACTTCGGTTCGGTTTGGTTTTTTAGGGTGTTAAAAAAGCCAAAACCGCAATCGAACCGAATGCATTTGGTTTGGTTCAATTTTCTACTATTTAGTTTCGATTTGGTTCGATTGATTTGGCCGATTTTTGAAAACCAATTAACACCCCTATCAGAGCTGCATTGCACGCACAAGAAATTGATATCATATCATGACAATTTGGTATCATAGCTACGTTGCGCGAACGACAAATTGGTATCAAATATTAAAATCAAAGTGGAAAAAAAACTCTCTTGAAGTGGATAGTGCATGTTAGCACAAAAGATTGATGACGGTGATTGACAACCAAAATTGTTGAATTTGCATCCGAAATTGTTGTCAAAAATTGAGCTAAAAGAGAAGATCAGAGAAGGTGGTTGAAGTTTGGTGAAGCCTACATACCGCCAATGAATGGGAAAAAGGATAAGAGGTTTCCTCATTTGAGATCATCCTCCAAATCCATTTATTGTGTTCTCTTGTTAGAGTTTTCCCCCTCATTTTGTTGATGTGTGTGTGAGTGTGAGTTGAGGAAGAATGAGAGGTGAGGTGATGATCGTGGTTTGAGAAGTTAGGGTTCTTAAAAACTCATTTTGTCCGTGAGAGAGATTTTGTGTGATATACACAACCACGTATATGTGTAGTATTGTTTAGACACACATATTGTGTTTGAGAATCTCTCCAGTTGTAATCTTTAATCTCAATAGTAAAGTTGTTCTTTTTGTTTGTGGACGTAGACAAATTGCCGAACCACATAAATTTGTTGTCTCTGGTATTAGTATTTTGCTTTGTTACTTCTCATTTTGGTATTTATAACAATTCCACGTGTAATAAATTGGTATTAGAGCTGCGTTGCGCACACGAAAATTGTTGAAAAACATAGATTCAAACCAGGGTTGAAGAAGAACCCGTTGAAGTCGGTAAAACATGTCGGCACAAACGATCGATGGCGGTGATCGATGGCCGAAGTTGTTGAATTTGTAGCCAAATTTGTTGACGAAGATAGAGATGAAAGAAAATAGCAGAAAAAGGTGGTGGGAACTTGATGAAGCCTCTACCAACGCCAATGAATGAGTATAAAAGGAGAAGGGTTTCTCCATTTGAGATCCTCATCCAAATCGATTTTTTGTGTGTTTTCTTTTTAGGGCTTTCTTCCCTCACTTTGTTGATTTGTGTGAGGTGAGGAAGAAGGGGAGGTGAGGATCGTGGTTTGAAAAGTTAAGGTTATTAAAAAAATCCTTTTGTTTATGAGAGAATAGTGAAGAAAAAGATTGTGTGTGATATACGCATCCGTGTGTATTATTAGTGTTATTTAGACACGAGTATTGTGTTGGAGACTATCTACAATTGTATTTTTTCTTCTCATTAGAAAAATTGTTTTTTTTTGTTTTTGTTCATGGGCATAGGAAAACTATCAAACCATGTAAATTTGTTGTCTCCGGTATTAGTATTTTACTTTGTAACTTCACATTTTGATACTTGTAAACGCTTCTGCGCGTAACAAATTGGTATCATACTGCGTTGTGTGTACGACAAATTGTTGGAAAACATTGATTAAAATCAGAGTTGAAGAATAACTTGTTGAAGTCGATAAAACATGTCAGCCCAAATGATCGATGGCGGTGATCAACGATCTTAATTGTTGAATTTGTAGCCGAAATTGTTGACGTATATGGAGCTGGAAGAAAATATAAGAGAAAGTGGTGGTGGAAGCTTGATGAAGCCTCCTTCACCGCCATTTACTACTGCCAATGAATGGGTATAAAAGGAGAAACATTTTCCTCATTTGAGATCATCTTCCAAATCGATTTCTTGTGTGTTATCTTGTTAGAGCTTTATTCCCTCATTTTATTGATGTGTGCGTGTGTGATGTGATAATGAAGGGGAGGTGAAGATCGTGGTTTGAAAAGTTAGGGTTCTTAAAAAACCTCTTTTGTTTATGATAGAAAAGTGAGGAAAGAGATTGTGTGTGCGTGATATACGCACTCGCATATATGTGTAGTGTCGTTTGGACACATGTATTGTGTTGGAGATTTTCTCCAGTTGTATTATTTCTTTTTAATAGTAACGTTCATTTTGTTTGTGGACGTAGGCAAATTGTCGAACCACGTAAATTTGTTGTCTCCGATATTAGTATTTTGCTTTGTAACTTCGCATTTTGATATATATATATAACGCTTTCGCGCGTAACAATATCTACATCGAGTGTGCTTGTTAAAATTACAAACATTCATTTCCAAAACTACCAGATATAACCACAAAGTCTGTGACAAAATTAACAAGTTTTCTGTTTTTTGCAAATGATTACTTCTCAGTTTTCGGTGATCGATTGAAGAAAGAAATGTGTCTCAAGGTTGTTATTCTGCTTATTAATGAGCTTGTTAATCGTTGGCCGCTCATATAAGATAATTTTTACTCTTATCATTGTAGACCTTGGTGGTGTAGAAAAAGAAATTAACTTGTGAAATTTGAATCCCAATCAATTGGAAAAAAAACTTAACTGCATGAAAGCTTATGTACAGTGAATAAGTATATTATTGTAGTTTCATCATTTTTTTTAATATTTGATTTACAAGGCTTATTTGATTGCTCTATTGTATTGCGATAAACATAAATAAAAGAGTAGGATATGCTTGACCAAATGACAAATTTTTGGTAATATTAAATCTATGTCTGATAATATATATTACATGAATCATAATATAAAGGTTCCAATAGTAGTTGCAAATTAATATATGTCATTCTCATTGAACTTCCTTTGATATTCATAAGTCATGTATTCTCTAATAGTTTATTAAGTTTTTTGGAGCGACAAGGATTTAACATATCTAATTTTAGTTTTGAATGACAGATATTAATTCCCTCTCATCTCCAGAATTTTAAAGGAAATGTGATGTTGTCGTTTATATTCAAAATTTCCGTTTTTCGCACCCTCTTTCTCATTGTCCTACTTTTTGTTTGTTTTTCTATAATTTTTTTATAAAGCCAAGCATAATTGAAAAGAACTCATTTGGTTGTTAATTACACAAGAATTGTTTCAGTAGTTCAAGTTTTGTAATTACTCTAATACTTTTGTTCAAGTTTTGACATCCAAAGATCCAATTTTTTGGACGTTCTCTATGATATTTGGTTCATTACAAACAATTCATGAGTTTACGTGTTGGATTGTTCAACTTCAAAGGGATTTCGTTATAATTAAACAAAAATAAGTGTCATTAACCATGTATTTATTTCATGCATGAAAGTTACATTGCTACCTCCTAAGTGACATGGGACTGGATGAAATCTCGTCCCGATTCCATCTCGTTGCTTAATCTTTGAAATGAAATAGACCTTATTCCGACCTCATCCCGTCTCAAACGAGTTCGAGACGCAAAGAGACTATATGATACTAACAAAAAAAATTTGTAGCGACAAATTTACTCAAGTCTAATATTCACATCAGACATGACTCAACAACATAATACTACATGATTCAAGTCTTACACATCAACCACATTAATAATCAAAATATATGAAATAGTTAATACTACAAGTACATAATCATTGACAACATCAATAATAATAAAAAAATTAAGTATGAGAATCAAGTCAAATTTAATCAAAACATTAACATTATTAATAATAAATATTAAATAAATAAGTCTGAAACGGGACGAGATGGGCAAGGTTGAAAAATCTCCATCCTGATCTCATATCACTCTAAATTGGGACGAGACGAGATTGGGATGAGATGCCCATCCCTAGTGACAATCAAAACAATGTTTAATCATCATTCACAATTGTAAAAATCCACTATCCAGTGAGAATTCAACTCACTGAGGGTGTGTTTGGTTGCAGTAAATCTTATTACATGAAATTCACGTGGGATTATCTGCATCTAAGCTAATTTGAGACTTACTCATTAATCCACCATTAGATTTTATGATTAATATTGAGAATGAAAGTCTCGCACATATAAGAATCATATGCTTTAGTGAGAATAATGAGTCTGATTCTCATATTCACGACAGTTTTGTTTCCACCATTGGTCATAAAATTTAATGGCGAATGATTAATGTTATCTCAATTTAGCCTTAAAATGTAGGCTTCCTCATAAATTTTCGTAAAATCTTATTCCATAGGAACTCACCAAGAGACCACTTGCATTTAATGTAAATTGAGGTAATCTTTATCGTCTGCCAGTTAATTTTGTGATCTAATTGGTAGGCTTCCTCATAAATTTTCGTAAAATCTTATTCCATAGGAACTCACCGAGAGACCACTTGCATTTAATGTAAATTGAGGTAATCTTTATCGTCTGCCAGTTAATTTTGTGATCTAATTGGACGTCCATGAACATGTCCCTAAGGGTGCTATTGACAGACGCATTCGTGAACATCGATCAAACTAATCGCACGCACCCACCCAACTCGTCCGAGTCAGAGTTACTAACCCGGAAAAAACCAGAAGACAAACTCGTTCGTTTTAGACGATTGAACTCGAAGAAAAGCTTCTTCTCTCTTCTCTCTCCTCTCTCTCGTCTTCCACAACAATGGCGGACAACCTGTTTCTAGGGTTACCACCTCCGTCTTCAACTCACCGTCCCTCTTCAGCATCAAACCCACCACCACCTGACACGAAAAAGGAGGAACCTTTACCGTCTCCAGCTCCAGCTCCTGCTCTCAAGAGCGCTCTCAAGCGATCCAAACCCGCCGAACCCCAACCTGAAGGTACGCACGCAGTCTCTTAATTTAATCTTTGATTACGCTTATAAGACTTGTGTGGTGGTTTCTCTTGTGTGTTCTTTAGTTTGAATGTTGGGTGAAGACGGGATGCCTTAGGGCGTGTAATTGAGTCTATTAGTTGAATTGGGTTGTGATTGAATGGAAAAATAAGTATGGGTTGCTGAAGTTTTCTTGGAAAGGGTGGTTTGAAGGTTTTGAATTTCTTGTTTTTTTTGACACTTGGTTGGATTGAATGGTATTCTAGGGTTTCTACAAACCCCTTGTATGCTGAGTCGTTTTTTGTTTGATGACCCAAATTTTTCAATGACAGAATGTTAGTTAATCACACGGATAAGTGCAAGATCAGTCTCACAGTATGGAACTTTAAGTCATTTGAGTGATGAGAATTTGACATTCCAAATCAATGTTTTAGTGCTGGTTTTAAAAATTTTGTAGGTGATTTTATTGTAGTTAAGGCGTTGAGACGGAGGCGAGGTGGATGAGACTCAAAACGCCTGAGGTGCGAGGCGAACACCTCAGTGAATTGAGGCAGTCTTAACATGTTTTAAAGATTTTTATAATAAATTGAAACATATCAGCATAGTAGTATACATCATCACTTTGATAAGTATCATAAGCAAATATGTATAATGTATAAAAAGTGACACAACTACCTAGAATCGAAATGGAAATATAATCAAGTTGTAAGCATAGCAAAAAAATGCACTATATAAGTGTCGAGTAACTTGCAAACATCCACTAAATTATAAAAAATCAATAATCTTGAAAGAATAGAAATTTGAGAATATTGAGCATTTGTTAGAAGAAATTGTTGGAATGATTGGATTCACTATTGGTATTCCAAAAACATAAATATTATTTAACTATGCTATGAAAAATCAAGATTGATGTTGATCGCAACTAATCAAAACATGATATGTTTTCTCCAAAAAATAATAAAAAGTGTGATAAATTTATCAAAACTTAAAAACTCGTTTTTACCAAATTTATCAATATTACACCAAGAAATATAAAACCCTATTGTAGAGGGTTGCAACCTCTTTTTGCTGCAATTGGGTTGTAAATGGGCTGGCTGCAATCATTTTTTTAGGCCGAGGCAGTTGAGGCGGTCCGAGGCAGACGTTTCATTTGACCATACTGCATTGCCTCACTTTGAGGCGGAATTTTGTAAAAACGCCTTGAGGCGCGCTTAGGCGGTCGCCTTGACTTCATTGGGTGAATTTTTGCCCATTTCTTCGATTAATGAGAGAAGATGCAATAAGAAAGACAAGTACACTGGTAGGATCTAGGAGTAGCTAGAAGGAAGAGAAGCCAAAATAAAACTAAAATGCTTGTGCAGATGCGGGAGGAAAATCACATGCGTAATGGGCTTGGTTACCCTCAACCTTCGACCAGCAAACATATATCCAGTTACCACGACTATAAAAACTATGCTCTGCTACTAACTCCACCACCTGAGTGATATTCCATTCAATAGAGAACCCAAACCTCCAAAGTGAAACTAATAGCTGCTACACAGACTTAGTGAACAAGCAGGGAAAGATTTTACTATTAATTTAATTGATTCTTGCTCTCCCTCGCGTAGCACATGTGAAATTGCCCACTTCATACCGCTTTTCACTGGATTATCCATTGTGAGAGTACAGCCATGGGCCAAAGTCCACGCTGGAAATTTTGGTGTTGGAGAGGAATGTTTCATCCATATGAGATGATTGCACTGCTGCCTTGTTGCTGCTCTTGAGCCCATCCAAACACCTTAACATTGGAGCTCTTGACCGAGAACTCATCAAATTGTCTGTTCCACAGTGAGACTTATTCGTTGGCCCATAATCAACTTTGACTAACAAATCTATTAACTGTATGCATCTAGGAAATTAATAATTCCTCAGATCTCTGGTAAATCCCTAAGTTCCACATACCCCCTAGTCATCTCTCTAAGAGCTGCACCACAATTTAATTGTGTGCATCACACCACGTCTTCGGTGGTTGTAAAGAACGTGGTATAACACCACATCTTCATGCAAACCGATTTGGGGGGGATTTCTCTTTTTTATTTATTTTTCATGTACCTTATGAGCGTGCTTCGATGATGGGAAAGCGTTTATGCCTTTGCTCCAATGGTTGGAGGTGCTCTAATACACAAAGAAAGAAAAACCAAATCCTAAAATGAGCTTCTAAAAAGTGAGCGATTTCCAAGCTAATAAATATTAAAAATTAAATAAAATTAGACTCTAATACGTGACTCTCTAAAAAGACTTTCAAAACTTGAAAAAATTATTGTTAATTTTGACTCTTCTGCACTCGACTAATAACACCTCGTTATGGTACATGCCTTTTTTATGTTATCCTCCTTTCTTTGGTAGACATTCAACCTTCTCTTAGAAAACAGGGTTATTAGTCCAATACATAGGAGCTCCACTTTAATGGAAAAACTTCATATCCCTTTTATCTATAATGCATCATACTCCAATATATCTATAATGCATCATACTCCAATTTCGAACATAAAGATAGCATTCTCAAACAAAAGGCCCTCTCAATATCTTTGTTATGTTACTCATTTGTGTTTCTTCTTTTTGTAACGACTTTGATGTCCTTATGTGTGCATCTACATTTGGACGAGTACTTTGTTACCAAAAAATAAAAGAAGAAAAATGTGCTATTGCTGAAGGAGAATTTCTTGGATAAATTTCATCCACGTGTTGGACAAGCTGGGTCGAAAGAATCGTGATCTGAAATGCTTTTTGTTTTTTACTCATATCATTGTAATTTGCATTTCTATTGCTGAATCATCTCATAAAGCAGTATTTGTTATTGTGTTTCTTATAGTACCAGCAGCTGCAGCTACATCTCAAAAACGCTTGAGATTCAAAACAACAGTTGATGCATCAGAGACGCAAGTAATAGAAGCCATGCAGAAAATTAAATTGCATATAACAAATCCCAATAAGTTTAGCAAAGCATCAAAGCTTGCCATACAACTGATTCAGTCTGGCAGTGTTAAGCCAGGAACAAGTGATCATTTCTTTGAGATACTAGAAGCAGCAATGTCACCTAATATCTGTTGTACAGATCCTCCAGTAAGAGCAGATTATCATGCTTTGTTCACAGCTGCTCAAGATGTTTCTGATGTAAGTTTCTGTCCTGTGAGTCATAACTCATAACTATCTACTATTCTCTCATTTCCTTTCGACATGAAAAATTGTACAAGGTCTCTCTTACAGTATCAGCTCTTTTACTCCCTCTGCAGTTCCTTACAAAGAAGCAGAAAGGTCAACTGAGTGTATGGACCACTAGAGCAGTGTTGGGGAATGATCTGCACACAGATGACAGCTTCATGGTAGCTTCACTTTGATTATGCTTCTAGTTATAGTTTTTATTTATTTTGCAAACTATCTAAGAATAATATGATTTGCACAAATAAATTAAATTTGTGCCACCTTTACTGTCATAATGCTTCTTCTCTGACAATGATGCTCCATGCATTCTGTGGTGCCCTGAGTATTGTGTTTCTCCCTATCACTGTTGTGTAATTTATTGACATTTCTTACTTGATAAAAAAGATGCTCTGTAGATTTCAGTACTTGGTTATTGGGCTTTTCCCTATTTGAAGCTCTATCCATGCCAGGACCCCTCCTATGTCTATTATGTCATGCTAGCTAACTTTAACTTCTCTGAAGACAGGTCTAACACACATTTGATCCTTATTTATAGAGATTTGAAGAAAAATAGTAAATATAAATTTAAATAAATGAGACAAAATTACACAAGACTGAGATACCCTACGACAAAACAAAAGAAGAAATCAATCAAGAAGGAAGGGGAAAATCCCTCTCTTAAATAGGAGGTTTCCCCAATTAACAATATAGAGTTCACCCCGAATACCTAGCTCGTCTACAAAATTTTAAGATAGACCCCCTCCCCTCCTCAAACATCCAACAGACACACATAGAATCTCCTTACATGTATGTATGCTTCACTCATTCTAACTCCCCACCAATAGTCCAGTGAAATTAGACACCAATTTTCTTCCCTTTGGTAGTTATAAACTATGTAGTTTTATAACGCCAATATAACCCAGATATAACGCTTAATGGGGGTAAGCTTTTACGTTTTGACATTATCACGTTTTAGTATCATGGCTCCGATATAACGACCGTATAAGTTATTGAGATACCTTTTTTTTTTTTTTCAATAATGTCATTGTAACTAGGGGTGGACATCCCATCTCGCGATCCCGTCCCGTCCCATCCCGATCTAGAATGGGATGGGATCGGGATGGAGATTTTCAATCCCGCCTATCCCATCCGGTTCGGTCCCGAATTTATTCATTTAATATTTATTATTATTAATTTTAATCAAAATACTTTCTAAATTAAAGTTTAGGATGTGTTGAAATTAAATCAATGTAAGATGAAATTCTATATGAAATCTAAATGAATTGAATCATTAATTCTAAATGAAATTTAATATTTATTTGCCTTCCAATTTTTTTAATATTTATTTATTTAATATCTATTATTATTTATGATGTATGTTATATGTATATAAATTTGACATTATTGGTGCGTGAGTAATGTGATATAAAACTCTTTTTGTTATTTTTTATTGGAGGACTATTTAGTACGTGCTCATCCCGTCCCGACCCGATCCCGTTTGAGATGAGACGAGGTTGGGATGAGGTCTATCCTGTCCCGATCCCGAATGAATGGGATGGGCCCATCTCATCCCATCCCATCCCATGCCCACCCCTAGTTGTAATGTTTTGTTCTATACAAAAAGTAAAGGTAAAAATAAAAATAAAATAAAAAATTCATCCATTTAATTCTCGATTGAACTAGAACCCTTCGAAGGATCAGAGCTCGGATCAACAAAGAATAAGACATCGCTGATCGACAAAGAACGAGAAAAAAAGAAGAAAATGAAGAGTCGATCGCACTCTCTGTTGCGATTTCACTCTTTGTTGCAATCTCACCCTCATACGAAGGAAAAATGTTTTTATTAATGTTTTGATGTTTTTGAATTTAATGTTATGAACATTTGACTCTATAATACATTAATACTTAGTAGGGGTATAAAAATATATATTTAAAACACTATTCCACTGTATCGTTATATCACGTTGTATCCCGTTATAACCTATAACGCTCCTGGACTGTTATGGGTCCGTTATTCGTTTTAACTGCATCGGTTATAAATGCAATTATCTTGACAAATCTACAATAAATAAATAAGTACAATACACCTGAAGGATTGTTTCTATGCAATGAGATTCTAAAACAAAACTCATTTTGCTGCTTCCATAGAGAGCAATGCTTGTGTATAGATTGTTGTCTATGGTGCTGCTCATCAATGTCTGGGAATTATTTATTTATTTATTTATTATTATTTTTTTATAGTTGGGCTAATATTTTGCTGCTTAAACTATCTTTTCACGCATATTAGGTCTTCTGTTTTTAATGCAGTTCCTTTATGTTTTAAAACACTTTAGAATCATTTGAGAAAAATGAAATTTCCATGTGTTTTTATGTGATTAACTTGGCCACTGATTTTTTCCCATGTTGTGTTTTGGTCTGGCTGGTGCATTTATAGTTTTCAAAAGCAGCAGGTCGGCTAAAAGAAGCCATATCCAGCCTTCCAGTCGCCACCAAGGATGATGATGTCAAGGAATCTGAGGACCTAAAAAACGAAACTAAAGCGCCATGTCCACATGGTCATGACCAAGAAATCGAGCACTCAGTTGCTTCATCTCAATCAAATGAGAAAGCCGAGCTTGATCCTTTTGGGCTGGATGCACTGCTTCCAGGCACATCAAAGAAGGATGACAGAACTAAGGGAAAGAAAGAGGCAGCAGCTCTGAGCAAGAAGGCAGATGACGAGTCAAAAAGAGTTTTGAAATTGCAGAGGGAATCCTTAATTATCTGTTTAGAGATTGCTGCACATCGTTATAGAATCCCCTGGTCAGTTTCTGCTAAACACCCAACCTCCCGCTCCAATAGTTATTCTCTGCTTGTTTACCTTTTTATTTCCCTTCAATATTTTATAATGTCTGAATTCTTACAATATATTTTCCTTTAGGTGTCAAACTGTCATTGATATCTTGGTGAAGCATGCATTTGACAACGTAGAAAGGTTCACCTATCAACAGAGAGAGGCAATTCAGAAACTTTGGGCTTCTATACGTGAACAGCAAGCTCGCCGGAAACAAGGGAGATCAGTAACTGGGAAACTTGACATGAATGCTTTTGAATATCTTCAGCAAAAGTATGCAGGTGAAAAGATCAGCATCCGACATGCAGTTGGTGGTGGTGGCGGGCGTCATGCAGAAACATGGCTTGGTTAAAACCAATTTTTTTTTTTTATTATTATTATTATTATTATTATTTTCTGTTTTGTAACACAATTTGATGATGATAGACAGTAGCAAGAAGGGTAAAAAGTTCAAGGGAAAACATTCAATTTAAATTGCACTATTTTGTGATTTCAGTAGAATCTGTGGCTTAATTTTACAAATAGTTTGTAATTGCTACCAATAATCATCACAAGAACAATTTCCTAATTTCCTTCACTGAAGTGGTGGAAGCGTTTCTGGTCTCTCACGATAATAACTCTTCCATAGATTTGAGATGGAAGCTTTGTTGCAGAGTGGCAGTCAGTCACAAACTCTAAGGTTCTTTACAATTAGAATTGGAGTGTATGAAGCAGTACTAATGAGACCAAAGGCCATGGTCAACTTCTCACTCTGACACGTGGTGTTTCTTTTTCTACCTCATGGACATTTAGCAGCACAGAGGATGTGTGAGCTACATAACCTGCGTTGTTCAGTTTCCTGCTCATCTCAGCTACCATCTCAAGTATGTCGCTCATGCATGGATGAGATTGATCTCACATGATGAATTCGTGCACTGAGCCATTCACTTCAATGGAACTGACACCGGGTTCCTTCATTCATTCCTGTATCCTTCATGGTTTTTCTCAACCCTGTAACATCGTTCCATCTGTTTGCCACTGCATAGAGGTTCGACATCAGCACATTATAACCATAGTTCTTAGGATCCAAATCAACAAGCTGTTGTACTACTAATTCCCCCAAACTGAGATTTTTCTGAAGTTTGCAGGCAGCAAGAAGAGCCACATACAATGGTTTTGGGATTTATAGGCATTCTTTGAACCAGTTCACATGCCTCATCGAGAAGTCCTGCTTGACCAAGAAGATCCACCATACAACCATATTGTTCAATCTTCAAGGTCACACCAAACTCCTTTCCCATTCGATCAAAAACCTTTTGCCCATCTGTCACCAATCCTGCATGGCTATGGGCATGCAAACTGCGATGAATGTAACATCCTGCGATGAACTTACATCATTGGGTTTAGTGATTGTTCTCTCTAGTTGGGAGAGGAGTTCATAACACAAATACCCTTCTTAGGCAGCGTATTGAAATGCCGACGAGCTGGATTTATACTTCCACATTTTGCATACATATCAACTAAAGCAGTAGTAATTGGAACACCAACTGATCCATTCTTTACGACATGCGCGTGCATTGATCTTCCCGACTTCAAATCCTCATGTTGGCAAAGAGATTCACCATATTATCATCGCAATATCACCGGGTTTTACTTGCAAATCATTCATCTCCCAGATTACATCCAATGCTTTGTCATACGACCTACTTCGATTATAGCTTCTAATCATTGTACTCCAAGTGACAACATCTCTCTCAGGCGTACAACTCAAAATTCTAAAAATGGTGTTCGCCAAAGTCAAATATCAACCAAATTTGGATTGACCACAAAAAATGAAAATAAATCTATACTACAATTCAAAGTGGTGTTTTATTATTCATTGCTTGCTGACTGGGACAAAGTCAAATAAAAATGATTAGAAATAAAAAATGGTTATGATTGAAAGTTGGAAAATATATTGAATTTGAAGGTTAAGATTCATTTTCCATGATAACATATTTGTAAATATAAATCATGTATAATAACAAAAATAAAGAAAACTTTTGAAAAAAGTTAAAAGTTAGTGGAATGTACATGTGGTGTAGAGATAAAATAATGTGTTTTCTTTTTAGCAAGATAAAATTTATCATTACTATCTAAATCGTTGTCGGATTTTGGTAAACTTAGTATCGTTGAAATGCATTTTTGAAGATATTTCCAACAAAATCAATGATCCATACAAATGCTAAAATTAACAAAAATTATAATGTACTTTACGTCTTCAATATTTTTAAAAGCAATGCCTATCATACAAAAAAAAATATATATTTGGGCATCTTAATGCACATTTTAACAAAAATTTTAAACTTTATGTTTTAACGAATTCAAAGATTGAGGGAGAACAGATTCAAATTTGACTGAGTCTAATCCTAAAATTTATAATATATATTTTTACCTTAAAATAGGCTTACAGTTCAATACTAATTGAGAGCAAAAATGGGGAGGTGTTCAGTACAAAATATTTAGGAAAAATAAATTATGAGAAATGCCAACGACACGAGGCATACTTTAGTAAAATAATAATCTATATTACAATTTATAGTGTGAAATTTTTTTGTGGAACGTACATGTGGCTGAGAGATAAAATTTTGTATTTTTTTTCTCAAAATGAAAATTGACATAACTATCTTCATAGTTGTTGGATTTTGGTAAACTTAATATTGTTTAAATGCATTTTTGAAAATATTTCCAACAAAACTTATGATCAGTACAAATGCTAAAATTTTTAAAATATACATTTAATTTAAAAAACTTCTAATATCCTTCACTTTAGTAGTATTTTTCAATATCATACCAGAAAAAATAATAATTTGAGAATGACATTTTTATGCACATTTTAACAAAAACCTTAAGCTTGATATTTAGGCGAATTCAAAGTTTGGGGTGGGGGGAGGGGATAACTTACTTTAGATGTTTGAATTTTTTTATCGTTACTGATTCAAATTTTGAGTGAGTCTAACCCTAAAGTATATAATATATATTTGTACTTTAGAATGTATTTGCACTTCAAAGCTAATAGTAAGGGTGGGGGTGTCCAAGATGAGGTATTTAGCCAAAAAAAAAAAAAAAAAACAATTATGTACTTTGTGGAAGTGCCAATGGCACGGGTATTATACTAGGGTATGTCTCGTGCATTTTTGGTAAACTTGAGAATTGGAGAAACATCCCCACCATTGGGATCAATACAAAAACAAAAAATTTTGAAATATGTATTTTATTATTAAAAACATGCAAGTATTTTTAGTAATTTCATGCCTAAGTATTTAAAATGTTTTTTAACGAAACATACAAACATTTTAATGAACATCCAAGAAATACCCGTAACATTCAATCGATTCTAATTTTAACGGAGTTTGACTCTAAAAAATTAATATTTTTATAATAAAATAGGATTGCAACTCAAATAAATTAGTTTACATTCTAAAATATTTTTTTATGGAACTGACTAAGGGAGAAAGTGGAGATGGTGGCAGGGTTGTTCCCTAAGTAAGTCAAAAATTGACCGAGTCTAACCCTAAAGTTTATAGTATATATTTATACCTTATAATAAATTAGCATTTAACAAAAAAATGTGAAGTGCCAATGACACGGGAAATATCCCAGGGACATTCTTATCAAAATATGTATTTTATTATTAAAATATAAAAGTATTTTTAATATTTTCTCACTTTAAGTATTTTTAATATAATTGAAAGAAACGTATGGATGAACATTTCAATAATCATTCAACCAAAGACGCCTAACATTTAATCAATACAAAAAATTTATCATTACATTGTAAAATATGATTTTTTTTTTAATGCATGAACTAACTAATGACAATTGTGGGGATGGTGGTGAGTGACGGTGTCCAGTACATGAAAAAAAAAAAAAAAAAAAAAAAAAAAAGAAAGTGTGTGGAGTGACAACGACACCACGGTGAATAATAAATAAGTGCAAGTGTTCAATCATAGATTTTAATAGAGTCTGAAAGACTTTAAATTTCATGTATTTTAAAATATTTTAAAGGAGTTTACAGAATCCACTGGATTTTAATGGATTTTAAGTGACTGAATTTTGTGGAATTTACAGAATTCACTGGATTTTAATGGATTTTTATTATTGGATTTTCTGAATTTTATAAAGGATTGTTATGGATTTTAATGGATTGTTATTATTGGATTTTTAGTATTGGACTAAAAAACTCCTTCTCATCTGCTGCTAATTCACTTATGTCATTAGCAAGGAGTGACTTGATTTTATGGATTTTACAGAATCCACTGGATTTTGATGGATTTTTATTATTGGATTTTCTGAATTTTATAAAGGATTATTGGAGTATTGGTCATTGCATTTGGGTTGGGCCATGGTGTGTCCACTGACGTACGTCCCTCCGTTTTAGCTCAATTCCTAGCCCAAAGCAAATGAAGTATGAGAATTGACAAGTGAAGAAGAAGAAGAACTCACACGTGAAAATCAAGGAAAGCGAGCTCGTTGGCAGCCTCAAATCAAAGTCTTGTGTTGAAAAGAGAATTCTGAAACAAGTGACAAAGACAACAACATAGATAGTATCTAGTCCAAATGTGAAAATCATCCAATTGTTACCATCATCCAATTCTCCAAGTCCAAATGGGAAAACGTTCATTTACTACCATCATCCTTGCTTTTTTATTTGATTTACTTCAATTTTCATGTTATGGACCTCTACCTATCAACCAATTTCATTGTTAATATCACAAACAAATACTTGTTAATCTCATGCACAAAAAAAAACATTATTTATTAATGAAACACTACAGAGAGCTCATACTTGAACTTTCACAACACAAAAATACTAGGAATACTTCTATGTACCAAGATGAAACACTATGTTTTCCCTTTCTCAAAGAAGGGGATAAGTGGGGTTTCAAATTCCAGGAAAATTCAACAACCCAATAATCTATTCTCAACTTTTACACATTTCTTCTTCCTTTCAACATTGAAGATCCACAACAAAATGATTCAATCCAACCCATTTTCTCTGCTTAACAGATGAATTCAAGGAGGAGATCAAACTCAAATTTAAATCACTTTCAACCAAAATTCACCTCCACAATTTCGATGGAGATCCACAAGAAATGAACTTGAAACCACTTAAACAAACCCATTATCTCAACTTAATAGATAATATCACTAAACAAAATCAACACAAAACAAGCAATTAGATCTGTAAAGTTTTCTCATTTTCAACGCAAGACTTCAAATTCTTGCAATCCAACTATAATCTCATTTGAACAGTTGCCATATAGGACCAAACCCAAGAGAGAATAGGGTTATTACTAGCAATTGGAGGAAGAGAAAGAAAATCCCACCACCAGCGGCACCAGAAATAGAATCAAAGACACTCAAGAGCCACTTGATGTCCCCAATTGAAGCGTCGAGAAGGGCAAACAACTTGTGGAAATCAGTAGCAGAAGTGTTGGTAACAACACGTCGAAGAACATTGCTAGGCTTGCACTTGCGAACTAGGATTAGGGCACGGTGGAGGGTTTGGTGACTTGAAAGAACTACCCCTCTCTCTCTCTGTTTGATGAAGAATCAAACCTCTTCTTCTTTATTTGTTTTATGATGCCATGATTCTTTTTCAACAACTTGACTTGTGTTTCATTGAGAGAGACGAATCCATCAAAAGGGTATTGGATTTCGTCGGGAGGGGAGTTGGTGAGGAACCATTTGGCAATCTCGATCTTCCTCGATCTTCTGCTCCTGCAAGCCCTAGCAGTAGTGGGTACGCTCAGCGTTGGTGGGAGAGAGGGAGGAGAGAAATTGAAATCCGAGGGTAAGAGGCTGGATTTGAAAAGGGCTTTGATATTTATATCTTTCACACATAAATCCTTCAAAGTCCATCAAGTCAACAAATCCATTAAAATTCACTATTGTTTGAATACCCCTAGATTTCATTGTATTGTTTAAAATCCATGATTGAATACCCCATGATTTTAATGGATTATAAAACAATCATTTAAAATCTATATTTGAATACCCCTAGATTTCATTGTATTGTTTTAAATCCTTAATTGAATACCTCTATATTTTAATGGACTTTAAAATCTTTCAGAATCTATTAAAATACATGATTGAATACCCCCTGTTAGAATGTAAAGTGTACAGGGGAAGACATTTTTCGCTCCACAGCCTCCACTCCGCAGAAAGAGAGAGTGAGAGAGAAAGAAAGGGTTTCTTTTTCTTGGTTCTTGGGTTGAATCACTCACTGGGTCGAAGTGAAATGGCGAATCCATCGAAGGCATGGAAGGTGGAGTACGCCAAGTCTTCGAGAGCTTCTAGCAAGACCTGCAAGACTCCCATTCAGAAGAAAAATCTGAGATTGGGGAAGATGGTTCAAGCCACTCAGTTCGACGGATTAATGCCGGTAAACCTAACTTCTTCTTCTTCTTGCGCTGCTTGATTGTAGATGTTTCTGTTCTTGTTTCTTAGTTTTGCTAATTTGTTTGTCAACAATGGCATTTTGTTAAGTTATGATCATCATATCATCCCATATTGAGGAATTATTGAGTTTGGAATGAGAGATTGTGTTAGTTACCTGAAAAATTTGCATCTTTTGGTTGACTCTTTCTTTCTTGAATAAGCATGTTTTTATGTGTATCGTGTTGAAGTCTGATGGAAGGTGCATGTTATGTTTGTTTGTGAACATATGGAGATTTTGGTGAAAGGATTTTTCACCATATGTTATTTTAGAAAGTTCAACGGGATTTCAGTCTCACTTTTGGTTATTAGGGTTTAAGGAAGCTTAGGGATGTGTGGGTGAATTTGAGGGGCTTGGGTTCTATGCAATGCATGGATTAGGGACTAATTAGAGTCTAGGGACTAATTGGAGTCTAGGTTTATGGTTTGGTGTCACGATTGGACAAGCTATTCAATCGAAAGACAAATGACATAACACGTGTCAGAGAACAGTGACCTTAACTAACAATTAGAGAAATTTACATTTATATCCTCTACTTAAATTTGAAACTCCCGCCTATTTTCGTGCCTAAAATCTGTATCTCAAATCGTGACAATTGCCGCTGCTCCATAACATCCTTGTCCTCAAGGATTGAATGAGGGAAATTTGTCCGTGATAGAAGACCAATCTTCCCAAGTAGCTGCGTTGGGGGATGAATTGGACCATTGTATTAACACCTGGGTGACTGCTTTGTTGTTGAGAGGTATCATCCTTGGAGAAGGCGAAACAACTGTACCCACCTTTTTCTTGAGTTGAGAGACATGAAAAACTGGATGTATTTTTTAATTTGTAGGTAGGTCCAGACGATAAGCTACTGCACCGTTATGTTACTTGGAAGGGGCCATAAAATCAAGAAGAGAGCTTGAGATTTTTGCGTAGTTGAACTGATGTTTGGCGATATGGCTGGAACTTGAGATATACAGTTATACACAGTCCCTTATTGTGAATGTACGTTATTGTCTATGTCCGTCTGCATAAAGCTTCATACATTCTTGTGTTTTGTGAAGGCGCTCTTTGGGAATGTTAAGCATTTAAGTACATTCCTGGAGATATTGTTGGACCTCAGGAATGGATAGGGACTCAATTGGAAGCAATGCTATCATGGAAGGAGTATAGCCATAAAGTGCTTTGAAGGGTGCAACTTGCAGACTAGAGTGGTAAGTGGAATTGAACCAATGTTCGGCTAAATACAACAATTGAGACCACTTAGAAGGGGTGTGGCTTATCATGCATCCAAGATAGGTCTCTAAATAAGCATTGGTGCGTTCTATTTGGCCGTCTGTTTGAGGGTGATACGCTGTGCTTAGTGCAAGAGAGGTACCCAATGCTGCAAACAAATGCTTCCAAAAGGTGCTTTGTCTCTATTAGAGACAATGGAAGCTGGTAACCCATGAAGTTTGTATATTGTCTGTGAGAAGATGTCAACCACCATGGGAGTTGAAAACGGATAGGAGAGAGCCATAAAGTGGTTGTACTTGGTGAGTTTGTCTACTACCACATGATGATTGACTTACCATGAGATATAGGTAAGCCCTCACTGAAGTTCATGCTGTCGGGAATAGGTAAGGGCTGCAAGAAACTTCCATAACCAGTCTCCTTTGTTTCTCTGACAAGTATCACAAGATGTAATGAATTGAAGCACGTGTGATTTCATACCTGACCAGAAGAGTGGTGTTTAAGTCTTTAATAGGTAGCTGTAAAACCTGAATGACCCCTACTAGCTGAAGCATGTAATGAAGTGATGAGTTGTAGCCTTAAAGTGCTTATGTGTCCAATATAGATGCATTGCTTATATTTAAGAATGCTATTGGTGAGTGAAAATTTGAGGCACAACAGAAGGACTAATGAGCAGCTTGGTGATCATAGATTGGGCAAGAGAATCCTCTGTATAGTTGTTGACAACATCATTCCCGAAGCCATTGAGGCTACACTTGAGATAAAGCCAAGCAAATGTTAGTCATGCTGGTCTTTTTGGAGAGTGCATTTGTGGCCAATGTTTTAAAAAGCGTTTTTCAGCCTCGAGACGAAGCAAGGCGTTCGCATAATTTTTCATTAAAAACTGATGAAAAATATTAAAAAATTACAAACAAATAAAAAACAAAAAGGGGCAATATAACATGAATTCAATCATAAAAATGATTGAGGCGATAAAATTACCTCATCATTGATAGTAAGCTTAATATTATTAATACTATTAATATTATTATAAGAAAACAATAAGCTTATAATTGTAAGTATTTCAAATAGACAGTAAGCTAAAAAAAATAAGGTAAGAACAAAAGCTTAGGCGTGCAAAGTAAGCAACACAGTCTTCTTTAATCCTTACATGTGCAAACAGTAAATAGTAGAACAAAGAAAATGGTAAGCTTACATGTGCAATCAGTAAACAATAGAATAAAAGAACAAAATAACAATGTTTATATCTCGACAATATAAAGAGTAAGCAACAATACACTGTGCAAATAGTAAAACCAATAAACAACATTCTTCTTTATTTAATAACATGAGAGAATATGATTACATGTGGGGTCAGTTGCGGGGCCCAATGTGCAATGTGAATTATTAATATACTAGAGTATGCCTTGTGTCGTTGGCACTCCACATAATTTTTTTTTTTCTAAATATTTTGTACTGACCACCTTTCCATTTTTGCTCTCAATTAGTATTGAACTGTAAGCCTATTTTAAGGTAAAAATATATATTATAAATTTTAGGGTTAGACTCACTCAAATTTGAATCTGTTATCCCCCAATATTTGAATTCGCCAAAACATAAAATTTAGGGTTTTTGTTAAAATGTGCATTAAGATGCCTAAATAATTTTTTTGAATCTGTTATCCCCCAATTTTTTTTGTTTTCTACACTGAGGTCTTTATATTCTCAGATTTGTGTTTCTTTCAAGAATTTCTCATACATAGAAGAAGTAGAGTCTGGATTAGCAGCCAACAACATAAGAAGCAACTGCGAAACAAATCTAACACTCTCTTGTCGACACAAACCGACAACAAGCCAACAATAGCAAGCAACAACTCTTCTTTTCTTCTTATTTTTCTTTTTGAAACAGTGAGTCGATCGAGTGTTGACTCACTCGATTGACTTCTTTTCTTCTTCTCATCTTCTTTATTTTCATATTTTCTTCTTCTTCTCAAAAACTATAATCTGAATTAGAAGAGTTAGGTTTTATTTTAGGGGTTGGTCTCGATTAAAAAAACAAAGATTTTGCAACTTGTAAGAGTCAGGTTGCCTCGACTCATACAAGTCATACAAAAAAAAGTGATTGCATTGTTCGACCAACATAAAGTGTACGTCTAGAAGTGTTTTTCGGATGCTTTGAGTCGACTCGCGAGTGGACTCGTACGCTCTAAACGCCTTTTAAAACACTTTGTTGTCAGACCCCTTTGTGTAGCTAACTAATGGTGTAGTCATAGCCTAGCAGTTTGGACAACCATTTATGCAAATAGTGGTGATTTTCTGATCTAAGAAATGCTTTATACTTTGATGGTTTGTGAGAATATAAAATTTAGCACCCAATAAGTATCCCCTCCATTTGTTGACAGCCATGACAATAGTAAGAGTTCTTTTTATAAGTGGACAACGCCATATTCTTGGGACCCAATGCTTTGCTAAAGTAGAGAATAGGGTGGCCCATTTGTGAGAGAACAACCCCCACTCCCACTGAGCATGCATTGATCTCTATGTAGAATGGGAGAATAAAGTCAGGGAGTTGGAGGACATGGGTAGTAGTCATAGAAAGCTTCAGGGTCACTAATGCAGTTTGAGCTTCCAATGTCCACTTAAAAGCCTCCTTTAATAAGTCAATCAATCGTTTGGCAATTTGGCCATAATGCCTAACAAATTTTCTGTAATAGCCTGTCAACCTAAGGAAGCCCCACAATAACTTCAAATTGGTGGGGGTACGCCAATTTACCATTGTCTCTATCTTGGAAGGATCAACTGCCACACCTTTATTGTGAATGATGTGGCCTAAGTAAGCCAATTGGTGTTGTCCAAAGGAACACTTGGAAAATTTTGCATATAATAAGGTGATGAATGTGTTGGTCTAGGGTCTTACTATAGACGAGAATGTCATAAAAAAAACCAAAATAAATTTCATAAGGTATCGTTGGAAGACCCGGTTCATGATTGACTAAAAAGTAGCTGGGGCATTAGTGAGGCCAAAAGGCATAAGCTTGAATTCAATGTGGCCATGGTGGGTTTTGAAGGCTATTTTATACACATCAAGAGGGTGAACTAGGACTTGGTGATAACCTGATCTGAGTTTTTAAAAATTTGGGCACCATATAGTTCATCCAACACATCATCAATAAGAGCTATAGGGAACTTGTCCTTAATAATGAGGTCATTGAGTTTTATATAGTCTACACAAAACCTCCAAGTTTTATCCTTATTTTTTACTAATAATATAGGGGCAATAAAATGGCTGTTAGAGTGTTGGATTAAGCCAAAGTCAAACATCTCTTCAACAAGTTGTTCAACTAAATCCTTTTGAACATGAGGGAGTTTGTAGGGAGGTTGTGCGGTTGGAGTAGCATCAGGTTGAGGGGAATTGTATGGTCAAGACTGCGGGTAATTGGAAGAGATGTAGGAGTTTGGAAATATCCGAATAAGAGTCCAACAGTTTAGCAATCTGAGGATGGGTGGAGGATGGCAATGGAACTTGTCTAATAGAGAAGAAGTGACCCAAGAAAGGTGAGATTTTTTTTTAAGAATTAGAGAGCTTAGTGGGTTCCAACAAGCAAAGAGAGGCTGAATCAGTGATGCCCTCTGTCCTTTATGAGGGATTGTAACTTGAAGAGTTTGAAGGTTGATAATGATGTCCCCAAAAGGTTTAAGCCAATCCCCACCCAACACCATATCATAGCCTCCTAAAGGAAGAACCCTAACTAGTCCCTCAAATTGGTTGTGTTGCATAGTCCATTACAGGGGTTTACACACAACATTACTTATCAATGATGTCCATTAACTACCTTAACAATCATATGAGGAGTCAGGGTGGTTGCCAGCTAGTGGCTTTGATAACTTTGGGCTCAATAAAGGAATGTGTATTGCCAGTATCCAGGAGAATGGAGATGAGTTTCTTTTTTTTACAAAACCCTTGAGTAATATGGTGTTTGAGGAATAACTACCCTGAAGAGCATGGATGGATAATTCCACGTCAGTTGGAAGTTCTTGAAGGAGGTTGTCAGTGTCATCAAGGAATGGTTGAGAGTCCTCTAATATGTCATTATTAGGAACCAACATATAGAGATGTTGTTGTTTGCATATATGGCTAGGTTTATATAATTCATCACAATTGTAGCAAAGGCTTTTGGCCCTTCTTAATTTCATTCGAGCATGGTTAAGGCGTCTAATACGAGGGGTAGGTAATTGAACTTGACATTGGGAACATTGGAAACTGAAGGAATAGTGATAACCTTCTGGTTATGAAGAGAGTTGGAAGGAATAGTGATAGTAGAAGAGGACTGTGAGGTAGTTGGTGAAGGTCTAGACCAATTAGTATTGTATTGTGGGCAAGGATGCACGGACTCGGACACGGACACGACACGGCGACTCGGCAATTTTCAAAAAAATAGGACTCGGCGACACGGTCAAACTTAATTTTTTAATATATATTTTTTGTAACTCATCAAATTCAAACATATCAATAATACATTCAAATTCATTCATTCAAATTTACAAATGCATCATAAAGTCAAGCTCAACTGCTCAAATAGTCAAGTCATACTCATAAAGCATAATTTCATTAACTTGATACTGTAAATTGATAATTTTAAAAACTCACCAGTCACCAGCAAGGCGGCTAGATCTCTTCTTCATTAACTAGCTCATCCACTGTCACATTTTCTGCATCCAACAGTCCAGCCTCTAGCTCAGGTTCATCAAGCGAAAGACTGGCAATCTCAAGCACTCCAGTAGCATCCAAATCCAATGAATCAATAGTATCTCCTGTGACATTCCACATCCTTGTCTCACCTTCTTGGTACTCTTATTTTCTTCTTGACAAAAGACGAAGGTTGGAATGCACATACACTAAATCTTCAGCTCGTTTTGGAGTCAATTTGTTCCTTTTTAATGAGTGAATGTTGTTATATGTGCTCCAATTCCTCTCACAACATGAGGAAGAACAAGGTTGGCCAAGTAACTTCAAAGCAATATTCAAGAGATTAGGTGCACTGGGACCTCTCTAAGTTGTATGGGGGAGATTTTGGCACAAATAGCTATCCCATGACCACTTATCTTCAACAAGTGGTGCTTCAATCTAGTAAGAGAGCCTGTATATTCTTTCTGACAATAGTTACACTTCCATCTAAGGTTTCCCCCACCTTCATTTGGTTTTCCTAATCTTGTCACATGCTTTTAAAGATCATTCCCACTTCCTTGGCCTGCTAAAACCAATTTTAATTTCTTATTTAGTTTTCACTTTTCACTTTCCAGCAAATAGGTGCAAGGAAGGAAAACGTACACTTGCAGGAAAAAAAATTTCAAGAAAAAACATACACTTGCAGAGATTTAGAGATTCATACACTTGTAGAGATTCATACACTTCAAGAAAAAACATACACTTGCAAGAAAAAACGAATCGCAGGAAGTTTCATACACTTGCAGGAAAAAAAAAATTGAATGAATCGAATCGATTGTTGAAATCGTTGAAATTTCAAAAAAAAAAACATACCCACTTGCAGAGATTCAGAGAATACTAGCAGAGAAAAAAAAACAGAAATCGATGAAATGGGTCGACTCACATAACAGGAACGATCGATTGATTGATCTCTACATCTCAGGAAAAAAAAATCGATGAATCGATAAAATGGGTGGACTCACATAACAGGAACGATCGATCGATCGATCTCTACATCTCAGGAAAAAAAAAGAAATCGATCGATCGAACGTACCTGGTCCTGGTGTCGATGAGGACGCCATGATCTCTTCTCCTCCGCTCCGTCTGTCGATCTCTTCTCCTCCGTCTCTATCAATCTTGACGATCGATCGATGGCTGCGAAAGGGTTTCTGAGTTAGGGTTTCGGGTTTTTTTTTTTTTTTTTTTTTCTCTGCTCTGACTCGGTCTGTGTGGGAGGAGGAAGAATCGTGCGAAATTAACATTTTCATAGTCAACGAATTTTGACTACCTCCGGACCGTGTCTGACCGAGTCCGGACCGTGTCCGGACCGTATTTGATCGTGTCTGGACCGTGTCCAGGCCGTATCCAGATCAGTCAACAAATTTTGACCGTTGACCCCGTGTCTAATACGTGTCCAGCGCGTGTCGTACGCGAATTCGTGTCCGACACGTATTTGACGCGTGATTCGGAGGGTTTTCGGGGAGTCGGTGCATCATTGATTGTGGGTAGCCAAATGGGCGGCGAGGCTGTTGTATGGAAGATGTGGTAATAAGAATGGGCATAGGGGAAGAGTGGCCAACCTCTTGCATCCTATCTAGGGAGAATGCTTGAGCCGCAAAAGTAGGCGTGAACATCTGAATGACAGACTTGAGATCAGATTCAATCCAATTTAAAAACTGAGTACAAAATAGGGTTTAGACAAAGAAGGATTATGCAAGAGCATCAGAGATTTGAGTTTATGTTCAAATCGTATGCACAATGTTTTAAAAAGCGATTGGGGCATACACCTTGAGGTAGGGGTGGGCATCCCATCCCGCGATCCCGTTTCCGTCCCGTTCCGATTTTTTCGGGTCTTAATGGGATTGAATAATTTCATCCCGATCCCGTCCCGATCTAGAATGGGATGGGATGAGATGCAGATTTTCAATCCCGCCAATCTCGTCTCGAGCTAATTTTTCAATATTTATTATTAATATTTTTATTTATTTATTTATTTATTTTAGGATTGCAATATTAGTGTAATTGAAGAAAAATGAATTTAGTTGAAATCAGTGTAATTGATATTAATCTATATCTGCAACTACTTCATATTGGTTTATTTCTAGAATTCTAAATGAATTATTTAATTGCAAACATTTTAAAACTCAAAATGGGATTGCTAACTACATTGGAGAGTTTTATTTCGTGTTAAGACAATGAATTTAATGACTGTTTTTTTTAAAGCAATAGTGAAACATTCTTCTTAGCACCCCAAATCTACTAATTCTTTTGTTCACTATTCGAAACAGTATAGCAGGTCCACCATTGCCATTATACTGTCCACCTCTTAGTCATTCAAAACTCTGTAGAAATCTTAATTATAGGGTGAATTTCAACTGTCATTTATGGTAGTTTATTATGATGTTGCATACTCAATCTATGGCTATCATTTATGTGTAGCTCTACAAATTACTTTTGCCTCTTTTCAACTAAGCAAATTGGGTCTTGGGTAAGCAGTAATTTGTCAAAAAATGAGAGCACGCTGATCCTGTCCCGAACTCGTTTGGGATGGGACGAGGTCGAGATGAGGTTTTTCCCATCCCGTCCCGATCCCGTATGAACGGGATGGGATAGGGATGGGTCTATCTCATCCCATCCCGTCCTGTGCCCACCCCTGCTTTGAGGCACGCGTCGAGGCAGGGCGACAACAAAAGCCTCTAAGCGTACAAGTCGAGATGTTATTTGAAGGCGTTCACGTCACTGTTATGAGGCGCACGCTTTGAGGTGTACGTTTCAAACATATGGGCTCATCAGATCTGTTTCGGATCTTTAGACAGATCGAACGGCTGAAATTAAGAGTTTTTACTTAACCTAACTTGACCTATTCTCAATCGCATACTTTGCAAACAAAGAAAGAGCAGAAGAAGAGAGGAACATAGAAGATCAAACCAGCCGAAGAAGTCGAACCAGTCGAAGAGAAGATCGAACCAGCCAAACACTTTGAACTAGCTGAAGAAAAGATCGAAACCCTTTCATTTGCCATTCGAACCCTTTGATCCAACCATCCAAGCTCTATTTCTATACGTATTCTTCATTTCTTCTTGTTTTAATTACACTTCTTCTTTAGTTCTTCTTCTTCTAATTTATAAGTCTGTCATTTGTGAAAGTGAATGAAATGCTCTGTTTATCTACTCTGTATATACGTGCTTTCTAAATGAAGAAATTAAACAAAAAAACCAAACAGGTCAGAGTTAGACACTTGTGAAAGTGAATGTTTGGAGGCGAGGAAAAGAGAATTCAACATGAACTCGTCTTTGTATTGTGATGTCCATGATTGGAGTTAAGAAGTTACTCCAATTTTCACATGAAAAATGTGAAGATGACCAAATTCTATAAAAATGAAATGTTAATCAGTTAATTAGTTGGGTATGTTTTGCTTGACCAATTTGTATGTTAATCAGTTAATTCTATAAAAATTCCATGTTATGTATGTTTTGCTTGAAGAATGGATTATATTTTTGCATGTTTTGTATGTTTTGTATTTATAATTCATTTTTGTATTTGTAGATGGCACCGCGTAAGACTACGACTACTAGTGATGGAAGGGACCCATTTTGGCAATATGGCGAAAGTGTCGCAGGTCCTAAAGAAGGGATCAAGTACGCGAAATGCAAGTTTTGTAATCAAGTGGTCAAGGGGGGAGTTTTTAGATTGAAAAATCACCTTGCAAAGACGAGTAAGGAACCTTGTTTTAAAGTACCGGATGAAATCTTTCGAGAAGTGAAGGCTTTATTACAATGTGGTCAAAGACAAAAAGTAATGAAAAGACAAGACACTGAGTTTCTAATTAACAAAGGTTCATACTATCAGGGAAATATGAATGAAGATGTAGGCGGAGCTTCTATTCCTAGTGTGAGTGTCACTGCCACTGGTCCTAGTAGTGGTGGATCCAATGCATGTTCTGATGGCATAGTAAGGGGGCCAATGGATAGGTTTTTGGTGGGTAGTAGTGGTACTAATAATGACATGGATCCAAGTAGAGCTACACAAGAAATGAGACCACAACCAGTAAATGCAAAAGAGTATAGGAACCAAGTTTGTCTAGACATTGGGCGTTTCTTTATTGAAAATGGCATTCCTTTCAATGTTGCGAGTAGTCATTCTTTTACCAGCATGCTTTTATCGGTTTCAAAATATGCAGTTGACAACAATGGACATTGTGTGAAACCACCATCAGCCCATGAGTTAAGTACTTGGATTCTAAAGGAGGAAGTGAAGTCAACTAATGTGATAGTTGACGATGTAAAAAAAACATGGCCTCACTCAGGAGTTACAATCATGTCTGATGGTTGGAAAGACATAAGGGGTTGCCAACTCATCAATTTTCTAGTGAATAATCCTGAAGGAACTGTGTTCCTTAAGAGTGTGGATGCCTCAGATATTGTAAAGGATGCAAATGCATTATTTGAGCTTTTTGATAGTGTTGTTGAGGAGGTGGGAGAGGAGAATGTAGTACAAATCGTCACTGATAATGCAGCTAACTTCAAAGCTGCTGGAAAGAAGTTAATGGAGAAGAGGAAGCATTTATATTGGACACCATGTGCAACACATTGCATAGATTTGATGCTTGGGGATTTGTTTAGCTTGCCTACACTCGCCAATGCCTATCGCAAAGCTAAGAAAGTTAGCAATTACATATACAATCATGGTTGGGTACTTGCTTTGATGAGGAGTTTCACAGGAAGAGATTTGGTTCGCCCTGCATCTATTAGGTAAATCAATGTATACTTTAATGTATTTTAGATTACTTTAAGGTTTTATTTTAACAATACTTATATATTCATTTACGAGTTGACCTTTAAATGTAGGTTTGGCACGGGATGTTTGACTCTTGAAAGCATTAAAAAGAATAGACAAAAGTTGGAAGAAATGTTTATGTCCAGCAAGTGGTCAAGGAGTCAGTATGCTAAGCAAGCTGAAGGTAAAGCCATAAGAAAAATAATATGGAGGGATAACAATTTTTGGCCTTGTGTATCCTACTCCTTGAAAGCTACAAAGCCTTTACTCCATGTGTTGAAGATAGTGGATTCAGAGAACACTCCTGCTATGGGTTTCTTGTATGATGCAATGGAAAAAGCAAAACAGGAGATTGCATCTAGCTTTAATAATGAGTTGTCCAAGTACAAGGAAATATGGGATATCATAGATAAGAGGTGGGATTTCCAACTGCATAGGGACCTTCATGCTACAGCTTATTATCTCAACCCACAAATGGATATTGATCGAAAGAGGCCAACCAATGTTAAACTTAAGCAAAGTATTTTCAATTGCGTAGATAAGATGATTCCAAATGAAGCAAGTAAGCAAGATTTGCATGTTCAAATGGATATGTTTATAGACAAAAAAGGATTATTTGGCAGAAAAGAAGCAGAGGTGTCAAGGCACAAGCGCAATCCTGGTATTCTTTTTGTAGTTGTGTTTATGTTATATACTTATATTTATTTAGAAGATTATTTTTCTTGCTCAATAAATGTTTATTTTGAACCTTTATACTTACAGATAATTGGTGGAGATATTATGGAGATAATACACCTGACTTGCAAAGTTTTGCTATTAAAGTGTTGAGCCTTACTTGTTCATTATCAGCATGCGAGCGGAACTGGTCAATCTTTAACCGTGTAAGTAATAATTACTTTAATTGTTTATTGTGTTAATAAATTGCTATTTGCATTTCAATTTATCGGTTGTTACATTTTTTAGGTGCATACAAAGAAAAGAAACAGATTAGCAGCAACAAAGCTTAATGCATTGGTATATGTCATGTACAACAAAAGGTTGAGAGCTAAAAAATTGATGTTGAGGGGACCAGACGAAGCTGAAGATGCACCATTTCCAATAGATTCGGATGCAGTAGATAGTGACAATGAATGGCTAGTGGAGCCTGATACTGAAGCTGAACCCCCTACTCAAACCGCAGATGATGGAAATGGTGTAGGGAACCCACCCCAAGAGCTAGCGCCAAAGGTTTCAAACCCTTGTCCTGAAGCTCTATGGCGTCAAAATCTGGATGAAATTGATGTTAATGCTATTGTGCTTGATGGGAATGAAGAAGGTGGTGAGAATGATGAAAGTAGAAAAAGGAAGAACTCAAACAAGAAGTCTACCCCCACTCAAGCTATTGACATTGGAAGAAAACAAGCGAAAACACATGGAGGTTCAACTAGTGGAAAGGTAAATGATTATTACATATAAATAGTTATTGTTTTAATTTCATTTCAATATGCTAAAGATTGATGTTCCACACTCACACTCTAAATGGCTTAGGTAAATCTCTGATGCACTTGATTGATGAAGATGAAGAAGAAGATTGGATGGAACATGAGATTGAGACAAACGAGGGAGATGATGTGGACGATGGTATTCGTGATAGTGATGAATCAGATGATGGTGATGATATTGATGCGGGCGAGGACGACTAGGAGTTTGTTAATCATTAACTTGTTAATTTACTTTGTTAACTTAGGTTTTGGATCTTTGATTTTGTAAGCAAAAGCAAACTAGAGAGTTGCTTGATGTGTCTAAGATAGTAAGATGACGTACAATCATATACTTTGTTAACTTATGTTGTTTGTTTCTTCAATTAGGTGACTTAGTCATTTACTACTGTCTACTGGAGTGTATTAGTTATATTTCTCATTTTTGTATGCTCATTTTTGTAGCTAATTGGAATATTTAGTTATATTAGGAGATCGAACAGGTGGGGTGGCAATCTATATTTTGTAGCTAATTGTTCTATTGTATTTTGTATGCACATTTACTGACAAACATATTATTTTGTTTTAGCAGGCTCCAAACAACAATGTGAGTGTGGTCGTGTGGACATGCACTTTATATGCTTTACTTGTGTAGATGCCGACGGTACGCATTCTTGAATAATTGATTTATCTATTTAATTCATAATTCATCATCATCATTTAAGATGTGCATATGCTAAATTTCTCTATTTCAGTTACATATGCTAAATTTCCTGAAACAACTGAGTGTACTATGAGTCTATGAAGATACTACAAGTCTACAATTTGCAAAATCAGGTGAAGTCTAAATCCTCGACCTCCACTTCTTGTTCTTCACTACAATCCTTACGAGTCTTCAAAATTTTCTTTGATTTCTGCATTTATAGAATTACAATAATAAGGTTAGTTTGATAGTCTCAACTCAACAAACAATACATGTAAGCACATAAATACTAAAATACTGAAATACATAACTCATAAGGTGATAATGATGTGATTTAATTTCTTTCAGACTTTCAGTATAATGCTATATTGCTATTTCACTTGATAATTGATTTTATTTTTCTTTATTTGTTTGAATTTTTTCTATATATTTTTCACTATTTTTTACAAAAACAGCCTCGCTTCGCCTCGGAAAAAGCTTGACCGCAGACTGCCTCGAGTCTTAAAAACGCTTTTTAAAACATTGGTGATGCCACATGTCACAGGAGATGCTGTGCTCAACAGCGTACATTATTTGAGCACAGCATACATTATTTGAAAAGGTTGCGTACTTACATTATTTGAAAAGGTTGCGTACTGTTTGAGATGGCATGCATTATTCAAGGGGCAGAGAGACATTGATTGTGAATAAAAAGGAGAAAGAGAGGAGACAAAGGGAGAAAAAAAAGAAGAGATATTGTGTTATTACTGCAAATTGTCACAACCTAGAGCTGTTCTTCAGCATTTCTAACTTCTCTTCATTGAATTTCTTGTATCTTGTTTAGTGCGGATGGAATGCTATTTTAACCACTTGGTCGCTGCTCCCTTTGCAATGGTCCTCTATGTTACTCGGGAGGTCAATATCGCTGCCATGGTTACATATCAGAGTGGAGCAAGTGTTCTTACTCAACTACTGAACCTAGTCGTCACAAAGGCAAATGGAAGGTTCCTGAAGAAACAAGTAATACATATCTAAGCAAGGTATGTAACATTTTTGGTTTGACATTTAACATTTTACACCTTTATTGTATTTCAGTCTTAATGTTCAACTTGCTGCAGTGGTTCAAATCACAAAAGGCAAAGAAACCTGTAAGGGTTCTACCACAATTGTCATCCAAAAGTCCTTCAGGAAGTCAAATTAGTAATGCTTTGTCTCAGTCATTGAAAGGTGAAAAACTGGAAGATTTGAAAGTGGCAATGGCTGGATTACCCAAGGAAACCATGGAAGGATTTGTCACTTTTATATTGTTAAATTAAATTTTTTTATTTTCTATGCTAAATGTTCAGGAAACAATCTGCTTGAGCTCGAACTGTATTTGTACTTTAGCATGGAGTGGTATGGTAATCAATTGGACTGTGTGTAAGTCGTGTTAATAAGAGCTACAGCGCAGGAAAATGAAAGAGTAAAATTGAAGCTTTTGGCAGCATGGTTCATGCGAAGGTCAAGAAAGGTCGCCATGAAGTATATGTTACTTAAATTGTTTCTCTTTTGTTCTTGAAAGCAACGGCGTATGTTCTTTTCGTCGTTGATATTGTTGAGTACATGTAATTTTGATGCATTACTGCACAGTCTTACTTTGATGCAGACACAACATGCTTGGTGGTCATTTTGGTGAGTTGGATAGTGAAGATCCTGTGATGAGAAAAGCAAGGTAATCATTTGTTCTATTATGTTATTGAATTTCCAAAATTAGTTTTTTTGTCTGTCTCGAGTGTAGTTGGAAATATCAATGAAGTATTGATATCATCGTGCAGGAGGATGAAAGTGCCTATTGTAAGGGAGGATTATTTGGTTGACTGTGCTAAAAGGAAGAAAAAGCTTCCATTTGATCAATACAAAATAGATGCCCTTGGTGAAGCTTCTAAAAGTATGGTGACTGTGAGAGTCAAAGGGCAGACTGCAGTGCATGAATCTTCTGGTCTGCAAGATTCAGGTCACATTCTTGAAGATGGGAAAAGCATAAACAATACGACCTTGAACATGCCTGACTTATCCACTGGCATTAACAGGTAGATTTCATATATTTAGAAAACGTTTTACTTGTGTATTTTTTAATGGTATTGTTGATTGGCAAAGAGGTGTTGATAGAGAAAACTCTCAGTCTCAGTAGAGAGGTTTAGTTTGGATAATGAAGGGGTGCATTTTGCTAGGAGAAAATCGTTATATTTAGGGAAAATTTTGATAAAAGTTCGGTGTTTTGCTTAATCATTTTTAGGTTGAACTTTAATATAATATATCTAATTAACTAGACGCGGCTTACCATGAGGAAAGTTTCCTTATGTTTTTGTATAAGTTCTTTTTTTTTAGTATTATTATTATTATTATTATTATTATTATTATTATTATTATTATTATTATTATTATTTTTGTAGTCATGCACTTGAAGACTCATCCAATAGAAAGTCCTGGTTACACATATATTAGATTCTATTCGATGTGTATGTAGGGGAGGATCGTTTGACACATGAATTATAACATTTTTTCCTTTTTATTGTTTTGGACAAATAATAGACACCATCCTTAGTGGGGGGTTCTATGCTGTCCAACTTTGGTCAAATGTTAGTATGAGGTAAGAAGCATGGCTCAAAATATCCTGGATACATCCCAATATCTATCCATTTTTTAGGTGAAAATATCCATGATATTAGAGAAATTATCCACAATATTCGTGATATCTATCCCTTTTTAAGGGCCGATATTGATATTTTGAACCATGGTGTATTAAGTAATGAAGTATGAACAACATATCTCATAATCATACAGATACTAATACTACATTACCACTAAATATTAACTACTATAAAGTTGTAGCACAATCATAAGTTATGACAAAGCATATCTTAAATGTCTCTAAAGATTCCACAAAAACTAAATGTAGCAATTAGTAGTCATAAGCCATAACAAAAACACATTACACAATCGTAAGTTTAAATTTCAAGCATTCATAGGTAGCCTCACAGTTCATGTCCATCTTCTCCAAGGCCATCATCGTCTTACTCCTAGTAGGGTCCTTGAGGGAATCATCTTAATATCTTATTGATTCTCCCATCCTATCATTCCCATCCCTACAAGGGTCAGGGCAAGGGGTTGACACTTGACAGATGGGGGGTTTTGGGGTTATAAAGCAAAAACATCAAATTTAAAAAAAATGTTAAAATTGATGTGCTTAAGGTGTAAGCCTCAGTATGCTGCACAACTGACGTCTCAAGGTGTCTGCCTCAATTAAGGCGTAAGCCTCCAACAACCGCCTTGTACTTAGATTTTTTGAAATCATGGATGGGTTAAAAAAATAAAAATCGAAAACTAATCTTTCTATACTTTATGTTGTATCCTGGTTTAGTGTCATGTCCATGACCTGTGGCCATGGCTGTGTTTCTTAGATAAAATTAGCATTTGGGATCTGAAGTTCCTTTTTGCAAAAGGTGTCTGCATGAATTTTGTTTTCATTTTTTATTCGTGATTTGTCTATTTTGGAAGAAGATACTGATTTTCTTGATTCACATATTGTGATGTTTTAAAGTTCCTACGTATTTTTGTGCAATTTATAGTCTTCTGATTATCTAATCATGTTGTTTTTGTCATCCCAAGTTACTATATACTCCAAATCGTTCAAGATGACAAAGGGTCGGGCTGTCATGTGTTTCGCAAGTCGGGCTGTCATGTGTTTCGCAAGTTGGGTCATGTGGGAAATGAGAAAATTGGTGGAAACAAACTGGAAACGATGTCAAAATCTGATTTAATTCAAGAATTCAAGCGGTTATTTCTGGAAAAGACAGGGAACTCTTGGGAGGCATGGAAAGAGAAGAAAAATTTTCAGAAGCAACTTGGAAGATTTTTCTCACTGGACATTGTACTACTACTTTTCTTGTGCCTTTTCCTCAGATATTAACTCTCTCCTTTTAGTAAAGCTTATCTCACATAGTCAATACAATTTTGTAGGACTATGGGGTCAACAAACAGGTACTGAACAAGAAAAATATCAACACTGCCAATAGCCATCTTGCTCCCCCACTAATAGAACTAATCAAGATGTTGAAACATACAGGTTATGAATTGAATCTCTTCTTCTTATATATATTATTGTGGGTATTATTTTTATTTGGTTTATTATGAATAACTGTTGCCTAATTAGGAAACTTGCCATTCTTGCAGGAATGCCATGATGGTATTTGAGATTAATTTGTCAGAAATGCCCCTTGGAAAAGCTAAGCAAAAGTAACATCCAGAAGGGTATGCATTTCTTAAAATACTTTTATTTCTATAACTCCATGTCAAGGCACGTCAAGGTGCTACCTGGTTATTCCCCCGCTGAAGATTGTTCACCTCCATGTAAACTCGTTTTCAGGTTTTGAAGCATTGACTGAGATACAAGCTCTGTTCACCAGTAATCATGAACCTTCTATTAAGGAAAGCCCGCTTGTTGATGCAAGCAATCATTTCTTCACTTTAATCCCTTCAATCCATCCACATGTTATAAGAGATGAAGATGATTTTAAATCAAAGGTAAGTGGATGCAGTACAAAATCTCTATATTGGTTCCTTAGTTGAGGAATTTCCAAAATTGTGTACTTCGTTTGTGGGTTTGTCTTGTATAATCAGAGCGATTGTTTTATTAGATTAAAAAAAGCCATAAAAAGAAAAATCTAGCTAATAAGAGAGAATAAGAAAGACTAGAGACATCTTTAAGAAGTCTTCTATCTAGATAAAGTAAATAGAAGAATGTTATAAATGCCAACTTGGAATAAGATGTGATGTGAACAATTTCCTATCTGCTATGATCTTTATGCCTAGGAAATTTATTTATATTTCTTTGAAAAATTGATAGTAGAAAATAATTCAGATTCTTTGTTACATTTCTCTTTGTAGGTGAAAATGCTAGACGCTATTCAGGAGATTGAAATTGCTTCACACCTTGTTGGTTTGAAATTGCTTCACACCTTGTTGGTTTTGATGCTGATGACGATGACTCCCTTGATGATAAGTATAAGAAGCTCCATTGTCAAAGGACTCCCTTACCTCATGATAGTGAAGATTTTCAATTGGTTAAGAAGTATCTCCATGCCACTCATTCTCCTACACATACGGTGCGTCAAGTTGGAATTATTATTATTATTATTATTATTATTATTATTATTATTATTATTAATTCTTTTTCTTCTTATTATTATTATTCTTATTGTTCTCTGAAAAAATTATTATTATTAATTCTTTTTCTTATTATTATTATTATTCTTATTGTTCTCTGAAAAATTTGATTGACTAATAAGGCACTCTATATCCATACAAAATATGTAGATATTACGTACATACAGGTAGTGGGTGCGGCATCCCATCCCATCCCTGAATGCCACTCTGGTTTGAATTTTTGTCCCCATACGTGCCCTGCTACCCAATTGTGACTTCTGACGCCTGATTCACTGGAGGCGGGGCTGATACCAAATTGCTCAGGTCAAACTGCCATCCGTACCTAACATGGGTTCAATTATCCTCTAAGCTTGGTTTGCTGGAGGACTGGAGCCAATGATGCTGATAGCTCCCTGTTCGACTAGCCTTTAGCTCTGTTTCTCTGCAGCCAATGATGATTGATGGCTCCTGTTCCATACTTGGGATAGTATGTAGGCAGTTAAGACTTGATCATAGATTCATAATGATGGTTGATGGGTATGTTAACGCTGAAATGTGGGAGTTAAATTGTTTAAGGGACAATTTCACAAACACTAATGGCAGGCAAGAAAACCTAGTAATAAAAAATAGGTCATTGAGGGTGAACCTATTTAAGGACTCAAATTAATTTTGGGTAGACCTACAAGAAAGAGTTGTAGAGCCAACAATTTTAACAATTGTGGTGGTTCTCTAAGGGAAGCTCAAAACTATCACATGGATCATGGATGTGATTAATGGACGATCGATCGAGAGCTTGCTAGATCTTAGATCTAGGTAGAGGGATATCTAACTAAAATGAGATTGAGGCCGATGATTGAGTCTTTTGTCTCGACACTTCAATCTTTTCTTCTCCAATTGAATCAATTAAGGATTGCCTTGATAGAAAATCCAGCCGAAATGAGATCGAAACTAATGGCAGTTGAGTTTGTAGGACTATCTCGAACGTTCAATCTCTTATTCTCCAATGGAAGATCTTAAACTAAACTTGAATGCATTGGTTGATCCTATCAGCTAGATTTACAAGGCACCTTGATTAACAAGAGGAGTAACAATTCTCTCCCACAACTTCATTTCTATGGTTGGCAGTGGGGCGGATTTTCACGGATATTTGCCCCACCCACTTCGTTTGTGGTGGATTTGAATTTTCTTAAACAGATTTTCGGGCGGATACGAATATCCAAACAACATCCGGCAAATATTCGGAGTGGATACGGATTTGGCCATATTCGCCCCATAGATATCCGTTTAAGTATAAAATTCCATAAATACCCCTGCCCCTTAAAAAGGAAAAAAACCTAACCCTAATTATCCATTTGATCTTTCATCTCTCAATGTCTCACTCTGCCTCCTTGAGAGTTGAGTCTAGAGGTGGGGTATATTAGTTCTTTTTCTTACAAATCTCATCAAAATTACTTCCAGAAATTGATCGAAGATGGATCGTTTTCCAATCGACATCACAACAACCATCCTCGCAATGCTCCAAATCAAATCCCTCTTTCGATGCAGGTCAGTATGCAAAACATGGTGCTCAATCATCAACAAACCCAATTTCCCAAACATTCACACACTCTCTTTGGAATCCCATGAAGCTCTCATCTTGATTCCCCACACTTACCTGGGCAAAATGGAGATCAATAACAGTGATTGAGTGAATAACAATGAGTGAGTGAGCGAAGAGTACTTATTCTCTTTATCTACTCGTCATGGCAAAATCACAAGAACTAATCATGATGATGGTTTCTCGTTGTAGAAACACAAACAAAACACACAAGTTTCTCATGTTGAAAAATGTTTTTTTTTTTGGTTTGAGAGAGTACGAGATGATTCTGAAGATAAGAGGAATGGGAATGGAGAGATTCTGAAGATAAGAGGAATGGGGTTTTTTGCTACAGTTTTGATCATGATGATTCTCTCACTCTCTCTGGCAACTACTTGATCTGATTCTTCTTCTAACTTCTTGCATCTTCTTTTTCAGTTTTTTTTTTCCAGTTAAATGAGGGGCGGATATTTGCCAAACCGTCTGGTGTGGGGATGGGATGGTTTTAAAAAAATGATAAACAGATATTCGGAGATCCACCATCCCCAACGGGGCGGGGATGGATTTTCCCAAATCCACCCCATTGCCGTTCCTATTCATTTATTCAGAAAATGACAAACACCTTTTACAAGAGAGAGTGAGGTCTTTATAGACTTTAAAGTAGGTTGACTGAAGTTAAGACTCACTGATTGCAAATTTTAATCACAATTGGGGCAGAGTGTTTCAAATATTATAATCCCCCCCCCCCCTTCAATTTTCCAAATGTAGCATTTTTGAATTTTTTTATATAAACGTAAAAATACAATATTATCGAACTTTATTCAATGAAGACATTATCTCTTGGTACAATGATTTGTCTTTAAAACTCTATTACTAATTACCCAAGTTTGATCTTCTTGCAACGTAATAATTAATTTTTTTTTTAACATATATAAAGAATTTTTTAGGGTCCGTTTGGTTGTATGGAAAATAGACATGAAAATTGAAACCATTTTTGTGAATTTGATTATGAGGCCATCCCCTCACTTGGATTCCCATGAGTAGTGGGTCAGGAAGTACAAACTCTTTGGAAAACTTGTTATACCCGTATCCGACACTGACAGTCGGTCAATGTAGTCAACATATCGGACACGACTCTGACACATCAAAAACTTGATTAAAACACAATCAAGACTTGAAAACCAACTTTATTTTATTTTTTACTTTTAGGTGGTGCATATAACCACCTAATTTTAAGGTTGGTAGTCCATCTAAACTGAAAATTTTTCAATGGTGATGCAAAATAAAGGAGGCAATGAAGCATAGAGGTAGTCTATGTTTCTTCTTCTCTTTTTTGCTTCTTAGTCTCTCTAATTGTTACCATCCCAGAATTTTATTTTTCATAAGATATTTTTATGCAATTATATGAATACGTGAAAAAGAAAAAAATTATAGTGTAGTAAAGACTTGTTTGTTCACTAGTATGAAACCCAAACAAAAAACAACGTTATAAAATAAAACCCTTAACAATATGTAATTAAAATCTAAGATAACAAACTATAGAACTCAATGAAAATATATATCATTATTCAACTCATAAAGTTTAGGGATTGGATTGGCTCGTAATCTGCCCCATTCTCCATGCTCCTTTTTTTTTTTATTAAGTTGTAATTAGGATCTTATTCTGGTTGCACATTTCAGATTTTCTAGATTAAAATTACGTACTTATTAATTATTTTATAATTTTAATCATGTATTCTAGTTAGTAGCCTTGTTTGCTTTTGTTAAATTGTCGATGACTTGACCATAATTTGGCTTAAATTGTATATCGTAATTCAATTTGATTTATACAATGTACTTGTAGTTGTACAGATAAATGCACAATACTATATTAAGTTTAAGAAAAATACAATTAGAATTTATTTATTTATTTAATGTTTACTTGTAGATGTTAGTAGAAATTTGTTGTTAAATTATTAGTCCAGAGCAAAGATTGTGATTTCGTTTTTCGAAGTAATTTCGGCCTCCTAATTTATGAAATATTTCAGTGTATTTCGTAAATATTTCGAGTATATGTCAAACATATATAAATATGTGAACAAGTTAACCTAATAAATACATTAAATACCTAAAAGGAAGCCTAAATACTTAAGTATCCCTATAAATGTAATTTGCTTCATAATTTTCTGGGTTTTACACAAAATATCAAACTTTACGAAAAATTATGATCGAAAAAAATGTAATTTGCTTCATAAACTTTTGGGTTTTACGCGAAAATGTCAAAATTTAAGAAAAAACACGAAATATTTTGAAATAATATATTTTTTTCGGCATTTTAAATTTTGAGACCTCAAAAAATGTAAATATTTCAAGAAATTTAGTAAAATTTTACGAAATCATAATCCTTAGTCCCAAGTAGAAAAGTTGCTAGTCTCGCCCTTGGTAACTCTCATTATCAATCAACAACCCCTTACCATTTTGCCCCGTCTTGACTAAAATCCTAGGTCCGCCACTGGTGATGCCCCCACACTTGGTTCTTTCCTACTCTATTTCATCATTTTCTTTTTTTGATAGACTTTGAGATCCTCCCTCCTCTCGAAAGTTTCCATGAACTCCCTTTTTCCATGTTAAGTTAGTATGTAGGCTTGTGTAGTTAAAACAACGTTATAACGCTGATATAACTCTGATATAACTTCGAGGTAACGCTTAACGAAGTTATGACATTATCACGTTTTGGTATCACAGCTTCGATATAACGGTCATTATATGACCGTTATTGAGATAATTTTTTTCAATGACACCGTTATAATGTTTTGTTCTAATACGCATTGACTAACACTGACGGCGAGGCGGGGCTTCTTCAAGCACTTGCAAACTCATCAACATTCGGCTTGCTTGTGGGCAGCTGAACGATGGGGCTCGCTCGCTTTCTTCTCAGCTCGCCGCTAGGTTTCATTTGATTTGTTGTGGATTGGATGATGGAAAAACTAGCAAGCTACGGCTTCAAAGCCTATGCGCGCAGTGAACTGTAATTGTGAAAAGGTTGGAAGATGTGTCCGGGGTTTGATCGACACCCGAATGTCTAATGAAATCATAATCCAGAGAAAGGGTAGTTTACTAAAATGACTTGGGTGAATAACGAGCACACTTAACTGACTGCTTGGATATATGCCTTTAGCCTGCCATTCGGCTCAACAGATAAAAAGGATAGTCCATCCAATTCATAGTCTTGGATTTTAAGTATTCTATAGTAATCAAGCCCCCGCAGCCAACAATTGATCTTCTTTTTCCATTCATAAAAATCAGCGATAAAATTCAAAAATAAAATTCTCGATCGAACCAAAACCCTAAACTCATAGGAAAGGAGCAGAGCTCGCCATCGCAGATCGACAGAGAACTAGAGAAGGAAAGAAGAAGAGTCGATCACACTCTCTGTTACGATCTCACTCTCATACGAAGGGAAATTTTTTTTATTAATATTTTGATGTTTTTGAATTTAGTATTATGAACACGATTTACTTTTGACTCTATAATACATTAATATTTTGTGGGATATTAAAATTTTATTTAAAAACTATTCCGTTATATCCCGATATATCCCGTTATAACCTATAATGTTCCTGAACCGTTGTGGGTCCATTATCCGTTTTAATTGCATAGAATTGTAGGCAGCTGCATATTCTTCTAATAGTCCTTACAATTAGTCTCTTTAGGAACTTGTCTTCACCAGGTTAATCAGACTTCGTTATTTTATTTCATTTGAATGCATGCTCTCTTGTGGGATGTAACCAAATATTGATACTGGTATTTTGGACAGGTCAAGATGCAGTTCTTGTTGAAAGTAAGGTTTCATCAAAGTAATCAGAGAAGGAAAGAAAAGAAAGGTAATCAAAGGTTCTTCATTTTTATGGAGGGCTATTTTTTTAGCATTACTGTGGAAATGAGAAATGCTTTTGGGGGTTGACGTTGTAAAAAAGTATTGGGTTTTTCTTGCATTTTTGGATCCTCAAGATGATGTTCATCTCTGTTATAGTCAAAACTAACACGGCCCATTCTCTGTTCTGGTCAGAAAATGGAACAAATTGAAAGTCTTTTATTCGAAAAATATACACTTAAATTCATCAGTTATCCGATTTCATAATTAGCTCCCAATGAAATAAAATAGCTGCTCATGTAGCTGTCAACACATTGGAATGGGTAAGCATATGTAAACAGATCAATGTAAATATAAGATTCAGTCACTGGCAAAATTTATTATCGTGTGTACATTTATCGTTATTAGGATATGAGAAGAGATGAGACTGGTTTGATGTAGATATGGTTTTTGATCTGGTTGATCCTAGTGGTATGTTTGTGGATTGTGGTTAAGGTTGTGGTTTTATCAATCGTTTATCATGATCCAAGATTGAGTGTAGAATAATGTGGATCCCTGTCGACTAAACAAATAAGATCAAATTCCAATGTTGATCCAAATAGATTTTTTCTTATGTGCACTTGATGCATGGTGCTTGTCATCCGTTTGATTATTTGATAAAAAAAAACATATTCAGAATTATTCATGGTTGTCCTGGTTTTAGTGTTGTTTTCAGTGGTAGTTTGCTTGAATCCTACTTTGCCAACCCCTTAATGGGCAATGGGAAAGGATTGAAAGCAGATGAGGTACCATATGTATCAGGATATATCTAAGGTACACTGATAATGATCGACATTTTCAGTTTTCACGTGGACTGTCGTAAGCCCGAAGAAAATCTAATGCGGCTACGGGACATGAATGTAGTGGATTTGTCAAATGATGTATGTAATTGTTGCGTGACAATGAAATGGTTGTAAAACATCGATCAACATACTGATTCACGTGGAGTTTCGTAAGCACGAAAAAAATTTCAAATTGCATTCGTTTGATTGATTTTAAACAATTTATTTATATCGATCAATAGTATTTGCCACTTTCCGATAAAACAGTGTTAGAGTTCAACACATAGGCAGCAGTTCCCAAGGGCCGAGTTCGGCGCAGAAAAAAGAATTAAAGTAAAAAAATTCCAATAAAAAAGACTTGCGTTACACATTAAATACAAACCCAAACTATAGTCTTCTTCAAAAAGAAAAATAATTTCCATTTTCTACAACTCCCATGACTATATATGTCCCCTTCGAACCCTACAAAAAACCCTTAAAGGCCCCCCCATTATAAGACCCTTTGTGTCCTTAAACCCCACTTGCATTGCATTTGGTATCCCAATCAATTACACTTCCAAGCACCATTTCCTAGTGTGCTCGTGTGCCTTAGGATCTCTCACTCTTTTGTCATGGCTTCAGGAACTGGCTCTCCTTGTGGTGCTTGCAAGTTCCTAAGGAGGAAATGTGCTTCAGATTGTATCTTTGCACCTTACTTCTGTTCAGAACAGGGTTCTGCTCGGTTTGCCGCTATTCACAAGGTGTTCGGTGCTAGTAATGTCTCTAAGTTGTTGTCACAAGTTCCCATTCATGATCGTTGTGAGGCAGTTGTCACCATTGCTTATGAAGCTCAAGCTAGGATCAGAGATCCTGTTTATGGTTGTGTGGCACATATCTTTGCTCTCCAACAACAGGTGTGTTTCTTATATCATTCACATAACACATTTACTATGTAATATTAGTAATAACAGGACTAATCTATTCTTGGCTTGTATGTCTAGGTGGTGAGTTTGCAAGCTCAATTGATGCAAATGAAGGCTATGTTGGCTGCAAACTTCAACGAATCACGGTCTTTACAAAACCATTGGACAGGAAACATTGCAGAGGGGATGCAGCATATGAACTATCCAACATTTATGCATCCTATTTCACCTCAAAGCTCCATGGATTCGGCAGAAAACAATAGTGATGGCATGGTGATGAAGCAAGATGTGCATGCTTCCGATGATAACTATTCAAAGAGAAGAGTCCCTACTAATGACTTGGGTGAGCTTCAAGCTTTGGCTCTAAGGATGATGAGAAACTGATCCTTTATGCCTTGATGTATATATAACTAAGAAACGTCTTTTGAAATGCTTCAAAGTTCTATCATCTTTGTCATCTCTACCTTTGTATGTTAGAAAATCTTCTTAGTTACATACTCAATTTGACCACTGATTTTTGGTCTTTGTTCTCTTTTCAAGTGTCTGATGAAATTATTGTGGAGTCTTCAGATGAACCTGAAAACAAGGTTTATGAACACTCTTGAGGCATTGATGGTTGTACTACCAGTATACTTTAAATTGTATTTCCCTTGTTTTTCTATTTTAAAGATCAATCTCTCCGTGCTTTAAACATGATGGGGTTTGCAAAATTGATTAGTGTCATAAATAAATAAAAACACAGGGGTCACCCTTGAATACAATGGAAGTAGAGACTAAAATAATTGGTTTTGGCAAGAAGACTCCCTTGAATTGAGTATTGAAAGGACCCACTTGGCTTGATGAATTAGGTTTAGTAAGTAGGTTTACCTAACATTTATATATATGTTATTGATATTCTATAATTATGTATGCAAATGGCTAGACAAAATGTTCCTTGATTGTAGACACACCATGACACATCAAGATTTAATTTACTAATGGAAAATCAAATTACATGGAATATAGGATAGATTCGATAGAAGTTGCATACAATCACTCAACATGTTTACAAACATGAAAGAAACACAAGTTGAATTAGCAAAATTTGTAGAGGTGTCAATGAGGGAGGTGCATGTTTTTGTCTTTTGATCTAGTCAAGAGTCTGAAATTAGTATGTTGCGCAAATCTTTTGGGGTTTTTTTTGGTGCATCCCTACCATATATGTGTGGTAATAAGATAATTTTGAATTTCCACTTATTACTCAACCATGTATTTCAAGCAAAGCAACTTTAGGAAGTGGACAGTTCTGAAGCACCTTACACAAACCATATGCGATTTAATTTGCACCATATACTAATTTATGGAAAAATCTATGGTACCAGGCACCTTGGACCAGGCACCGTAGTCGTACTCCTAATTTATTGCAATTTCTCATTTATTGACTATAGTAATAACCCCTCATTTTAACATTATTCAAATTATGCAAAACAAATCCATTTGCTTCGAGCCCCGAATTTAAAGAAAAAAGAAAAGAAGGATTCTTAGTTTAACTGATATAGTTTATGAGCCTAAATGGACCCCATGATTGACTACAAAGTGATACTGGTTAGAACCATTAAATTCAAAAGTTTATTGAATGATTTTTATTCCATAAGTGATTAAGTGGGGAGGAGACTAAGGAAAAGAGAAAGAGAGATTGGAGGAAAGGGAACTGGGAGAGCTTTTGAGTCTTCTGTTGTTAAGTGTGTGTGTGTGTTGAGGGCACGTGTCTTCAAATTGTGATCAACTTCATATAAAAATCCATTCTCCTTTACCTTTCTTGCTTGCTATCTCTACTTTTATAAGCAAGTTTGTTCAATTTACTTGTTTTTATTTGCATGGAATGATTGTCACAAGCCTGTTCTTATATTGCTAGGGATGGTCAAGAAATATTAGTGATTTATGGCAGTTAATCTAATCCTGCACAGGTTTTATGCACCAAATTGGCAATCAATAGGGTTCATATATCCCAAGTTTGATACTAAACCAACCTGCACATCCAATGGGCAACCCAACTTAAGATCGACTAAAAGGGTTGTTAATTATACACATTATTTGAGGGATACAACATGGCATTAGTACTTCAAATCATCCTATATAGTAAAGGAGACAAATTGGAAATATCAGAATCCATATTAAAAGAGAATAATAAACTAGAAACACTTATCCAAAAGTTGATTGAATTGAACAGAGTTGCTAGCTAAATACAATAGAGAACAGAAAGTATGAATGAATGAAAGATTGATTGGTCATGCACCTCTTTCCGAGGTTTGAATTCCATGGAAAGCAAAACAATATTTGGTCGTTGCCTCTACACGCAATACCATTATATTATATATGCTAACTTCATCCATATGGAACAGCTGGTTGTAACGGCTTTATAAAAGAAGAAAAGAAAGAGAAGCAGAGTAGAGAGCGTGCAGAGTGTTTATAAAAATCGAAAGGAAGTGCTTCAATGTGCTTCGTCGTCCTGTGGGGCCTTCCCTTTCGTCGATCACTTTGAAAAAATTTCAACTACAAACAAACTCATGAGTTCAGAAGAATGTGTAGAGATGAAAATAAAATGGGGCAAAGTTTGTAGGACTTGGTTTTTTTTTTTTGATCATCAATCCAATAGATGTAGATTATTGCTGAAATATTTAGAATGAGCTAGTACTCGTCCAAAACTAAAGCCGTCAAGAAGCAAGCGGAAAGCTAATAACTTAGCTTTGTGTCTTCTTCACTTTTTTTTTACTGTTTGCATAATTATCTTCCATTCTTGAAGTAGTTGTGATCATACGCGTTTAGGGTGCAAATGCAACAAGTAACTAAATGAAGGAGCTTGTTAACAAATCGTGATCAATAAAAAAAAACAGTAGAAAAGCCTCCGACAAACCAACAGGGCCTTTAATGGCCTTAGTTTTCTGGTAATATTCCATTCACCAAAGTTAATGTTAAAATGTGAAAATGTCAACAAAATCAGCTAGCTCTATAGTTTTCTCCTGCATAATTCAGCCATTTTAATGTCGGCCGTTGCTGCCTAACAAATGTCTAACAAAAGATATACCATAACAAGTGCTTGTTATCCAAAAAAAATATTCACTGAACTTGATCATTTTCTGTTAGCACGTACTGCTCTAATATATTTTTTAATCTATGTCCTGACGCTCTTGTAAATGGTTTATTTAGGTTCTCTTGGTGTAAAACACAAGATAAAATGGAAGCAATCAACAAAACAATGCATACTACTTGCACAGGAGCAAAAATCTATCCTCTAACTTATCAAAGTTAGAGTTTACAGGCATCAAATCACTATCAAATAAATCTAACCAATGGTTTCAAGATTAAAATCTAGGACAAATTGGAAGCAAAACTGTACATAAGAAGATCCCAAATCAAGCCTCAATTGAAAAATTGGCGTTTAAAGGCGTTCCTAAACTAAATCACACACTTTAGTAAGCATTCTGACATGATGCTGAAACATATCAAGTCGATTAGATTAGTGCACTAGGACAGATCCAAGTCAAATGGCGATGATTTGAAACTAATTTTTTCTTATAGGCCATACTACCAACACACAAATTGAACTAAAATTTCACAGGTTCATTGCAAGACTATAGCAGTGTTTTTAACGTAAGATACCAAGAACACAATCTCCACACACAAGATCAAATTATTTTTAGACTGGAAAGACCATAGATTGGGTAATAGTTTATGTCAAAGGCTTATGTAATAATTTTCTAGGTGAACTACTGTTATAACAAAGAGGTATCTAGGTCATTGTTAGGTCTGAATTCAACTGTTTATATGGTCTATAGGTTCAACTTGAAGAGGAGATTCTCTTTTCTATTTTTGACAAAAGTTACAATATTTTTCCACCATTTCCATGTTTACAAATAGAAACTTAACTATAAGAGTGGGTTATGGCATTGCCAACAGTTTGGATGTCTAGCAAGCCTATTGGCGAACAAAAAGCACATCTTAAGGAATATATATGCAGTAGCAGACTAATAGTTCAAAAATGATTATGACATCCAAACAGCTCATATTCAAACATTGCTTCACCGTCTTATGAATTCTGAGTATAAGAGAAAGCAATTGCTTGAAGGTCCTCTGTATCTTGGAAAGTCCATTTCTGGGTGTTCATTTGCATGTCAAGAGCTGAAGCCATGGCATCTGAAGGGTTGGCTAAACTAGTAAACTGCAAATTATCCTGACGCATGGTTGAATTCTGATACTGAACAATGTGGTTTGGATGTAGGAACCCATGGTCATTGTATAGCATGGCTTCATCGTTATTTACATGATTTGGGTTGAGTTGTTGTGCAATCCTCGGCTCGTCTAAATGAAACAAGCTTTGATCAGTATGTTGGTCACTTGAAAATTTGCTAAAGACCTTCTCTTCTTGATGTCTTGGAGTACCTTGGACTGCTTGTTCCTTTAGTGAGGCTAGTTGTGCTTGTAAGCTCACAACCTAAACAATTCAAACCAATCATACCATAATGAGAAAAACAAGAAGAAGGGTTTAAAGTTTACAATGCAATTCCTATTCATTATTCAATGGAGAATAATCAGAACTACATTAACCTGTTGTTGGAGTGCGAAAATGTGTGAAACGCATCCATATATGGGATCTTGAAGCCTAGCTTGAGCTTCATATGAAATTGTGACAGCGGCTTCACAACGGTCTTTCACTGGGAGGTGTGTAAGGAGCTTTGAGACATTGCTTGCACCAAAGACCTTGTGGATTGCTGCAAAATGTCTCGCACCTTGTTCATGACAAAAATATGGAGCAAATACACAACCCCTCTCACACTTCCTCCTCAAAAACTTGCATGCTCCACAAGGAGATCCAAACCCTGCCATCTTAGCTTTTAGTTTTGTTATATTATTTCTGCAACTTTCATTTGCAGTGGTGTGCAAGTACCATCTTCCATCTTTATAACACTACATCGGCAGTGAGTTAGATCATATAATAATGAATTCTTAATTACTATTAGTCCCCTTAATGGGCTACAGATTTCATTATTTTTGTATACTAAGCACTCTTCTCACCCATCTTACTTTTTAATATGCAAATTAGAGATTCCATTCAAACATCCTTAGAATGACAAATCAGCTAACATCATTAACCAACACATTTTCTTTTCTTCATTAATGACAAAATACTCTATATAACATGAATCATAATTTGTGTGCATCAGTCATATATTGAGAGCTTCTCTGATCAATCATATTTCAAGAATTTATGGAGCATAGGTTGACTCTGTGTGATGATCTTAACAACTCAATCTAATCAAACTCCATATTAATAATCCAAGTATCACTCAGCTAGAATTAGCTAAGAAGGTCCATCATATGTGATCGGTACGTATGAATAAGCTGTGATTGCAAGAGTACAATACTGAAAAATACAGATCATCCCATAAGTTTAAATGGAACAAATATGATAAAGCATGCATATTCAATTGATGTAGCAAACAAAAGATCGTGGACTGGAATGGAACACTGTACCTAGAGAAACACACAAATACATGGAAAGCCCTTTGTTTCTTCTTTGTTATCTCTCTACGTTTCTTTTAGTGTTACAGGTCATGGTTTGTCAATTGTCGACCAATACCATAAATAAAATTGTTAAGTAATCCCATAATACAATCACTCGTCACTTTCTTGTTTCATAGTACTAACATGTAGACCTAACCTTAAGATTCCATCAAGTATTATTAAAGGGATGCCATTATTATAACCATACTCCATACTTAACCCTAAACTAATAGGGTGTTTGTTTTTGTTTTTACTTCTAATAGAATTTTCAAAAGTCTTAATAAGAAGTGAATCACCTTGTTTAGAGTATTTGTTTTTAGTTATGATAAGAAAATTTACTTCTGATTGGAGTAAATAACATGGAGGTGCTAATCATTTAGCACTGAGTGTTGAGTACAAAATTATTTCAATAATAATCTTAACATAATTTTATAATGACAATTATTGCTCCCATTTTCTTAAATATATAAGTAGGGCTACATTTGGGCCAATGAACATTTGATGCACGAGGAACCTAAGCAAACTAATAGTGAACAATCACAACTGTCTCAAGTATTTGGATCATGTGAACAAAACGATATTATTAATTTATGAGATCATATTGCAAATGAAATATTAATAAGAAATTTGGTTTGATAATTTTTTTAAAAAAATATACTTAGTCATATTTTGATATTCTTGTAATGAAATGTATTAAAACATTCTCTAAGATTTGAATAATTATTGGATATGGTTTAAGTACAATATTTATGTCATAAAATTTTCAAATTAATGGGGCAAAATTGTTAAAATCAACATTTTTTAATTTTACAACTTCTAATCAACAGTTCGTTCAGAAGCTCGTTCAATTAGAAGCTTCTAAGCGCTTTAAAAAAAAACAACGCCATCTAAATTTGTACAACCATTCCATTTACCGAAAGTAATTCACTAGAGGAGAACTTTGTTGAGTTTAAAATACAGCTTAGAGTGATTACTAGCTAATATATTAGTCATGTATGAACAGTGGATTCAAAGTGCACCCGCCTACTTAGCAATCCATCGATAACCCATTCTTGTTGGCCACTTAACCATGAAGGGAAGTGTAATATTGGAGACAAGAAGGCAATTTAATTAGTGGAGATTAATAAACTAATCACTTCACTTGGACAATAGTGTCAGGGAGTTCAACTAATCTCAAAAGGCTTGGTAAGAACTCCCGTAGTGTGCTTTGCTTCCCAAGATATCTACCTGATTATGACTTTTGAAATTTTTTTAATAATATTTACTAAACTTTTTAACCCTAAACATTAAAAAAAACAGCTACCTAATCCTGTATCTTCTTACCACCCCTCTGTCTATCCACTCTTAAGCATGGTTTGTGTTTTCATTTCCTCCAAATTTTTGTTTTTAAAAAGAGTTGCTACATGTAACTTTGACTCGATGCCTTCAATTTATTTTTTTATTTAATTTTTAAAAATTGTTTGGTGTACCAAACCACATTTTATTGATCCTAAAACAACTCTAATTAATTATCAAGAAAAGAATAGTATTAATATTGTTGATTGAGGACTTTGTAAAAAAGATTTCAATAATGAATTTTTCGATGTAGAATTTTTTTGGGCTTTAAATACAAATTTTTCGAATTTATTTTAATAAATGCAATGATTTTTTTAAATTGATGCACTCACTTAAATATTTATTTTTAATACATATTGATAAACACATTAAACCCTGCTCCATTTTATATCAGATGCATAGGGAATAGATAATTTGTTTGCAATGTGGTTTTAGAACATTTTTGAAGACATATTTCTTATTACTATTACACAACCTACTATAGTGTGTACAATTTATTATAGAACTTGAAACGATAGTTAGTGTATTTTTGATGTTTGTACGCAAATTTGAAAGTTAAAAAATTTTAACTGAAAAGTTAAGTTTTATTGATACATTTACTTTTATTCTTTAGTCAAGAATGCATTAATGCTTATAAACGATAAAATTTAACCACCAAATGAAATTTTTGATGAAAATGGTAAGTCGGTGTTACATATTTAATGTTGGTGCACCAAAGCCGAACATCTCAAAGTGCCAATGCAAGAAATAGTTGGTTCAACCGAGCTAAATAATCAGGTACACGTAGCAACTCCCAAAGAAAAATGGCGAAAGAAAGTATTACATTTTTTAGGGTTTTTTGAAAAATTTTGAGGTTTTTCCATAAATATCAATTTTTTTTCAAAAAAAATACAAAACCAGTTACCAAAAGTTACATCTTTTCGAAAAAAAAATTTCAAAAAGTTTCGGTAATTTTCTTAAATTTAGGGGTTTTCTAATTATCATTTTTACAAATTATTTATTGATGTTTGAAACCACTCCCCTGATTTTCTATGTGAATGTACAATAGCTAAATTATATAATAACCATCTAATTAATAACCAGTTTAAATGTTGGTTATTATACATCCAATTGTTTTGAAGATGCGATAACTATCGTCAAAATGTTATCTTCCTTAGGGATTATTGTGCACGCGAAGTATACAGAACTGTATAATTCACAAATTTTCCTATTATAGCTATGTATTTCTAAGCTGAGCTAAAACAAAGAGTTAAAATAAGGGTCATGGATTTTTTGGTGAATTGAAGATCAAGAAAAGAATATATTGTCCAATATATTTCAATTTCACCAACTCACATGATCTTATAAGCATATTATTAATGTTACTGTAACAATTTTCTATACAATAAACCCTAATTCTCGTAATTAATTCTTAAGGGATGAATTAGAATAATTAATAAATGAAGTAAAAGAGGTTTCTTAAGATATCAACAAAGAACTCTAATGCCTTTCAAAAAAAAAACAAAGAACTCTAATGTGTTTGTTAGTAAGTTTAGAAGCTGGTCAAGTTTGGCTTTATATATTAACCAATATTTAAAAGGTTTTTTTTTTATGCTGACATGTGGTCCATTCTGATTAGTCAAAGCGACTACGAAGGTCACGTGTGGGGTCGATGCACGTGTTTAGATGATTACCCGATATCTAAGGGTGTGTTTGATAGCTCAGAAAATCATTTTCTAGGAAAAATGACAAAAAAATAATTTTCTAGTGTTTGATGCATCTGGTGGTCATCGCACGATACCAAATAAGGTTACATGCAGCCAGCTCTATACTATCCATAATATCATCTGAAGTTGGAAAATTGTGCAAGTTTAGGCATATGGTAATGATCCCACGCCCAAATAAGGAGAGTTTTGTTACCAAATGTTTTTGACAAGTTTAATAGTAGACATTAGCTCTCAATAAATGCTAATTTAATTAAAAACTTGTAATAGATGATATCATAAGTCAAGGATTTAAGATTCAAATACTGAAAAAAAAGCATTCAAATGGTTAAAGGATCTCATCCTTATCCGTGAATTTTAAATCATGTTTCGAACATTTTTCTTTCACTTTCATGCAAGTAACATAAATGATTTTTGTGAAATAGGATACCACATGTGATTCCTGAATGATTGAGAATATACAAGTAATTGATGATGCTTCGCTTTCAAGCTTAACAAATTTAGGTGAGATTGCCCATAAAATTGGTTTATTATGCAATTGCTTTAATTAAGTTTTTGTGATGTTTGAATGGGGGGCAAATCTTCCAAGTCTTACAGAACGATGAAGATTGGCGATTAATCTAAAACTTATATAAACTAAGTCACTTCAGTATTATATAAACTTTAAAAAATTAGTTAATAATTAGTTTGAGTTTTGCTTGAACTGAAATTTGCAAGAAAAATACGTATTGGCCCTAGAGTATCGTATTAAAAATTTAGCCTTTTGACATTGTTTCTTGAGATAGGTATTAGGATCCGAATTATTAAATATCTTGATAAATAATATTTGTGAATGCTTAAGGACCACATATTAAGAAGAGTGAGGTTTTCCAAGTATGCCAGTCTAATCTCCAACTAATTTAAGGCAAGCAAATATTGCAAATGATGGCAATCACAACATTTCCTTCAACTTCTACATTGTCATTTGAGATGCTTTTAGTAACCAACTTCTCCAGTTGTCCCATCCAAATAAATATTATTTCAAAACCATCATAAGCAGAGATTCTTTGTTGAAATTTTTTTCAATATGTGAATGTGTTACATAAGGTGCAGTCAATAGTACATATTACTCATGATAAGGTTTTCAAAGCCAAACATATACAAACTGAACATAGGAAACATCTTAACATACTGTGATTAATTCAACTCATCGCAAAAAAGGACGGGCAAAACAAAGGACATTACATGTTTTCAATAAGATAGAAAACAAATCAGCGGCTGTATTTGATTCCATGTAACATGCGGGAGACTAGGACCTCTTCACAATTTCAAAGCCTTTCCTCAATCCAGTAAACTCCCATGAAGCGAAGAAGCTTCTCCTATTGCTTTCTACAGTTTCTTTTGCTGGACTGAATTTACACTTCTATGGCTGCCTATATATGTAGCCCTTTGGGACAAGTGTTTAGGTAGTTCAAAGCCCGGGAGAATTGCATAAAAAGGAATAGTTGACATCCCAACTAGGTTGGCACCTCAACGTTCCTCGCTATCATTTGCATATGCCCTGAACCTCCAACAACATCCCACTTGAGGCCAAAAACAGTCCTTAACCCTGTCGTAGTTTGTTTGCTAGCTGATCATACAATTCCAAACCATAAAGGATGGCTTGAATTCAAATGTTGACTTCGACCCTTCTGTCACTTACTAATCCTCCTACATCGGCATCAGTATTTGAGCGATCCATTCATCTGGAGGGTGATGCTGTCACAAAGAGTGGAAGAGGGAGTGGTCAGCTGGTTCAATATCCTTGACAAGATTTAATTCAATATGCTTCATTAATTAAATCATGCATAGTTCAGAAATTTTTAATGCAATATGGTTAATTAATTAAATGATGTGTAGTTCAGAAAATATTTAATACATGCTCTGAAATTTTGACACCAATGCTGGATGTCAGTTGGAAATTCTTTACAAATTTACCATGTAGTCTCGTTGGTGATATGAACTATGTGTCTCTCTGTCTATGATTATGTTGATAACTTGACCTGCAATGTTGAAAATTAGGAGACACTTAATATCTGATGATATCTTACGAATCATATGCACTGAAGATAATATTAATAACAATACAGATAACACTTTACAGAAGAAAATCAATAAATAGAGAGAACATACATACTTTGCATGGTCAGTATTTCTACTGGACTTGGAAGTTCCCTTGCGTTGTTTCCCTGTTCTAAACCCATTGCTACTTGTGGGATTTCGTGGCTCACAGTTTCAATCCGTAGAGTTTGAAACGGAATAGGATTGTTATATATGTGACAGAATACAGATCTTATAAAATAGGATCCCTATTCTATAAGGATTTCTATTCTTATTCAGAAGTCAGATACGGATCTGGCGTACAGGTTTTCTTTTGTATTCAAACACGGACACAGATGGGTTTTCAGGTCCTATTAGGACTCAAAATAGGAAGCAACGATTGCTATAAATATCAGCCTATTCCAGGGATTAAAGCATCGTATTTTCTGAGGCAGAAAACAGGGTATTAGGGATGTTTTTTATCAACAGAAAACATAGTATTTACAGAGTATTGGGGCTGTTTTTTATCGAGAGAAAACAGAATATTGGGGCTGTTTTTATCGACAGAAAAATAGGAGTTTATTCGCAGTCATTGATCACAGTTTTTAAGGTAAGGTATGAGTATTACAAAGGCAGAAAACTGAGGAGAATCTGCTGATTTTTCTTTGTATCGAAAGTGTAGGGAAGAACGGTACAATCCGTGAGTATAACGGATTACTTTCAGATTGAGAGTTGAGAGAACTGGAAACTGTTCTCAAGAGTTTGTACTTCTCATATTACTCTTTCATAATAAAGAAGCTCGTCGTTGTCCCGTGGATGTAGGCACATTGCCGAACCACGTATATCTTGTCTATTTACTGTTACTGATTGTTAGACTTTTACTTTTACTTGCAAGTACCAATTAGGTTCGGGCGTGTGTTCGAGTATTTTTATTAACACTACTAACATATTCTTCACTGAAATATCACACAAGTTCCTTTTAACAATCTACCGACAAGATAATGGACAGTTGGAAAAAAAATTCTTGATAAAACTGAAATAGAACAGAGTACTTTCTTCACGTTTCGAACATTTTTTTTCACTTTCATGCAAGTAACAGAAATGATTTTTGTGGAATAGGATACCACTTGTGATTCCTGAATGATTGAGAATATACAAGTAATTAATGATGCAAACTTAGGTTAATTAACAAACTTTATTGCCCCTAAAATTGGTTTATTATGCAATTGCTTTAATTAAGTTCTTGTGATGTTTGAATGGGGGGCAAATCTTCCAAGTCTTACAGAATGATGAAGATTGGCGATTAATCTAAAACTTATATAAACTAAGTCACTTCAGTAGCTAGTGTAGCTTAATATGCAGCTATATAGTTTTAGACCCTTGGATTCAGGAGCAAGTCACCACTTGACTAATGATCATGTTGGTCTCACCAATTCTTCTCCATACACAAGTTCAGACAAGGTTACTGTGGTAATGGTTCTTCTCTTCCTATTACTAATGTTGGTTCATTATCTTTCTCTTCCTCTCATCACACTCCCTTTCTTTTAAAGCAAGTCTTTCATGTTCCCTCTTTATCAACCAATTTGGTCAGTGTTACTAAATTTTGTACTGATAACAATGTATTCATTGAATTCTGGTCCAATTACTTCTTTGTGAAGGATCCAATTTCGAGGAAGGTTCTAGCTCGAGGCAGTCTTGAAAATGGGCTATACAAGCTACCAGTTCTTCCTGTCTCCAAGGCTGCATTAGCTACCAGTTCCAGCTCCAGTCATAGCATGTCTACCAGTTCCAATCATAGCATGCCTACTAGTTCCAGTCATAGCATATTGGACATGTCAAATATGTCCAATGTGTCTAGCTCTAGCATATCTGATGTATCAACAACTTCTAGTTCTTCTTGTATTGACAATCTTGAACAATTATGGCATTATAGACTAGGCCATCCTTCAAAAGATGTTGTTCATCAGATATTAAAACTTTGTAATGTTCCACTTACTAAATCTACTTGTTCATCTTGTCAACTTGCCAAAAGTCATAGATTACCTACTTCTTTATCATCTTTTCATGCTTCTAGTCCTTTAGAACTTGTTCATATGGACATCTGGGGTCCTGCATTCATCAAATCAACTTCTGGTGCAAAGTTTTTTATTCTGTTTGTTGATGATTTTTCACGCTTCATCTGGTTCTTCCCACTTCTGTCTGAAGGATAGGCTCTAGCTGTCTTCAAAATATTCAAGATTCAAGTTGAGAATCAATTCAATACTTCCATCAAATGTCTTCAATCTGATAATGGAGGTGAGTTCAAAGTGTTTAAACCCTTCTTATTGGAGTCTGGTATTCGTCATAGATTTTTTTGTCCATACTCCTCTTCCCAGAATGGTCGAGCAGAACGTAGACACAGACATGTAGTTGAGACTGGTCTTGCTATGTTAGCTCATACACATATGCCATTTCAATTTTGGCAATATGCTTTTCAAGCTGCTGTTTTTCTCATCAATCGAATGCCAACTAAGGTGCTTCGTAATACATCTCCTTATCAAGTTCTTCTTCGTCGTCTACCTGATTATCGGGCACTTCATGTCTTTGGATGTCTTTGCTATCCTTTCATTCGTCCATACAACAGGCATAAACTTCAGTATAGATCTGTTGCTTGTGTGTTCCTTGGGTATAGTTTAGAACATAAAGGATACTTGTGCCTAGATCGTACTTCTGGCCGAGTCTATATTTCTCCTAATGTCGTCTTTGATGAGTCCTGCCTCCTTATGCATTGCTTTCCTCTCTTGCCTTCATCAGTTCCCTCTTCCACTTCTCCTATAGTCTCTTCTTTTATACCTTCTCCTGCTCCTAATGTAGTGCCTACTCCTATTCCTTCTCCTGCTCCTATTCCTTCTCCTGCTCCTATTCTTTCTCATGCTCCTACATCTGATCCTATTTCTTCTGCTGCTCCTATTCCTTCTGCTGCTCCTATTCTTTCTCCTGCTCCTACATCTGATCCTCCACGCATGATCACTCGGTCCATGACTGGCATCTCTAAGAAGAAACATGTGCTTGACTTGTCTGTGGTTAAGACTTCTGAACCCACCACTCTCCGCCAAGCTCTCAAGGATCCTCACTGGGTTCATGCTATGGAACAAGAGCTCGTTGCGTTGCATAGGAATGCCACTTGGATTTTAGTTGATCCTCCTACTAATGGCAATATCATTGGTTGTAAATGGGTTTATCGGCTTAAGTTCAAACCTGATGGCAGTATTGACAGGTATAAAGCCCGCCTAGTTGCTAAAGGTTTTAATCAAACTCATGGATTGGATTACTTTGAAACGTTTAGTCCAGTGGTTAAGCCTGCCACCATTCGCATTATCCTCACTATTGCGGTCAGTTTTCAGTGGGACATACGCCAACTTGATGTTCATAATGCATTCTTAAATGGGGATCTTGAAGAACAAGTTTTCATGTCTCAACCTCGTGGTTTTACTGATGCCCAGTATCCATCCAAGGTTTGCAAACAAGTCTTTATATGGCCTGAAACAATCTCCTCGTGCTTGGTTTTCTAAGCTTAGTTGTGCACTTCTGAGATGGGGATTCTTTGCTTCTCGGACTGATAGTTCTATGTTTGTCAAGGTGAATAAGAATTCCATTCTTATACTATTGGTCTATGTGGATGATATCATTGTTACTGGCAGCTCTTCCAACCTCATTTCTTCTCTCATAACTCAGCTTAATTCAGTTTTTGCTCTTCGTGACTTAGGGCCCTTGTCCTACTTCTTGGGTATTGAAGTTCATCGATGTCATGGTTCTCTTCATCTCACCCAAGCTAAGTATATATCTGACCTTCTTCAACGTGCTGCTATGGTATAGATTGCAAGTCCTCTCCTACTCCTAGTGCTGTTGGACAATCCTTATCTCAGCTTGATGGCACTCCCCTCGTGAATGCTACTACCTATCGCAGCATTGTTGGCGCTCTCCAATATGTCACCATGACAAGGCCGGACATTGCTTTTGCTGTCAATAAGGCCTGCCAGTTTATGCAAGCACCTACTACGTCCCACTGGTTGGCTGTCAAACACATTCTCCGCTACTTGAAAGGCTCCTCTCATCATGGCTTACTTATTCATCCTACACGCGACCTTACTCTTGAAGCATTCTCTGATGCTGATTGGGGAGTCAATCCCGATGACAGACGCAGTTCCAGTGGTTTACTTAGGTGGTACTCTCATTTCTTGGTCGGCCACCAAGCAACGTGTTGTTTCTAGAAGCAGTGCTGAATCTGAATATCGCGGCCTTGCTATTGCCACTTCTGAAGTCATCTGGATTCAAGCTTTGTTGAAGGAACTTTGTACTCCACTTCCTGGTCCTCCCATTCTGTGGTATGACAACGTCAGTGCCTACCATCTTGCCAAGAATCCAGTCTTTCATGCTCGCACTAAACACATTGCGATTGATTTGCATTTCATCCGTGACCATGTTCTCCAAGGTGCTTTGCTTCTCCAATATGTTCCTACCACTGAGCAACCTGCGGATCTTCTAACTAAGCATCTTCCAAGTGCAAGGTTCACCTACCTCAAATCCCATCTTGGTCTTGCTCCCTTGCCCTTGAGGGGGGATGATAGAATAGATACTAAATAGTCTGTTAGATGGTTAGTTTGTACAGTTGTTAGATGGTTAGCATGAGCTGTAGTGAGTTGTAATCTGTTTGAAGTTTGTTAGTGTCAAGAGGAATGTAGCTCTGGAATAATTTGTAATCTCATACATTGTTATAAATAGAGAAGAGGATACTCTGTGTTTTGATTGATCAACGCAGAGATCCAGTGTAGTTCATACAATTCTATCAAGTTCAGTTCATAAAGTTCTATCACTGCAATGTTAAAAATTAGGAGACACTTAATATCTGATGATATCTTACGAATCATATGCACTGAAGATAATATAAATAACAATACAGATATCACTTTACAGAAGAAAATCAATAAATAGAGAGAAATGATGACGTGCTGAAAAGCCTCCTCCACCTCCCTTGAATACAAATCCAACCCTGGACAGTCTGCAATGAATAAGATCGTCAAGCAAGGTTAGATATTGCAAACCTCAGACACAGATGTTAGATTGGTACATGACTCGATATACAATCTAAAATTTGCAAACAAAGCAAGCAAGGAGGAAGTCCTTCCAATTTGGGGCAGTAGTTAACCGTCAACTCCTTAAGGCAAGGAAATAATAGTACCTCTTTTGATGATGATGATGATGACGACGATGATGATAGATTCAGCTGCATAAACAACAGCTACCTTACGATAAAACTTTCAAGCCACAATATCCGAACAATGATGTTAGGTCTGTGAGTCTGTATTTCGGCACCTGAACTCACAACTTTTTCACACCAATAGAAATCCAAAACTGTGAGAGCAGCGCAAGAGTTTGCCAACATCCCTTGCGGTAAACATGTAATTCCTTTAAATCTCAGAAGTATAAAGACGAGGGAGGTTTTCCAATGATCTCCTCCTCAACATCATTGCAATTGCCACCAAGTTCTGGAAGGCAAGGGAATGAGGATGATGATGATGATGGCAACGACCACCATTCCTCCAAAATCTCCATTCCCTGCACTCGATATCTGAAATTATCTTAGTGCAATGCAGAATATATAACAAGTTCAAATATCACATTGAGAAGAAAATATAATTATAATAGAGGAACATCATACTTTGCATGGTCAATCTGCATGTATTTCTTGAATTGGAATTCATGTTCTCTTCCCTCATTTCCAATCCCTCCACTGCCACTTACATATTCTATACTGAATCTGTGTGCTACAAATTGAGACCCCTTTATGAAGACATCTAACTCTACGCTTCAACAATCTACAACAGGAAAATAGAAAGTATTTAAAAAATTAATAATAATAATAATAATAATAATAATAATAATAATAATAATAATAATAATAATCTTGATGACACTGAAACAGAACCCAATACTTTCTGCGAGATGAAATGGGAATTTATAACTTGAAAAGTTATATCTATTGACGTTATTAATTGTTACATATATCCAGTCATTTATGTCAAGATAGAAGGGGGTTAAACAAAACCATAAACATCCATACAGCTACATACTCAACAGCTCCAACTATATAGCATAACAACTACCTTAGCATAAAGCTTTCGAGGCACAATGTTCAAACCAAAAAAGATCATTGTGAAGGAACGAACCAAACCTGATGACATATAGTCACTGGCGCAATTATTTCTTGCGCCATCTTGATGATCTAACACAAATATGTTTTCATGATTGTAGACATTATGAGATTGACTGTTTTTAATACCATTAATCATTTTGGGCTCCATATCCAACAATCACTTCCATGCAATGTCTCAAATTGAGCGATTCTATGTGTCGAGGGAAAGGGCGAGGAAACCAGCGAGGTAAACGAGGTGGCGGGGGGTGAACCGTTCACCCCCCTCGAGATGCGCGCGCGGAAACATCTCGAGGGGGGTGAACGGTTCACCCCCCGCCACCTCGTTTACCTCGCTGGTTTCCTCGCTCTTTCCCTCGACATTTAGAATTTCTGGTCTCAAATTATATAGATAAATGTCCAAACAGGGAAAGTAATTAAGCTAACTCAAAAGATGGCTAAAATTGATTTTTAGACAAAACGTGGGTAATTTAAGTAGTGCACACAAGAAGATGACTTTTTCAGTGATAGAGAATTTGTTTGTTGTTGTAGTCATCGCTACCAGTAGTAATGCTTGTTTTTCAATGAATTGGGTGTACAAGTAGAGAAATCACCAGAAACTGAGATAACAGGTGCATTCATTTAGATGATTGAGTAGATAGACATGAATCAAGTCACAGATCAGTAATGTTGAAAATTAGGAATCAATTTATGAAAATTTAATGCAAATCAAGTGGAATTCAGAATATATATACACAAGTACACTAGTCCAGATATCGGTTTGTGTTAAGTGTAAATAATAGAACATTTCATGTTGTTAGTCAGTTACATAGTCTGTTAGTATAAATGATGTTAGACAGCCAAACACAAATGTTGTTACTGATATTGTTAAGTTGTTGCAAGTGTTGTTGTTGTCTATATAAACATGATCAATGTACACTTGTAGACAGATATGAAATATAGAAAACATTGTTCATTCTCTTAGGTTCTCAACATGGTATCAGAGCCTATTTGTTTCCATTTTCTTTTCTTGTTTGTATTTTCAATCTTCTTCTTGTTTTCAAGCTTTCATAGTTGTATCAATGGTGGATTCAACATCTTCAAATGCTGCATCACTCACAACTTCAGCAATGACAGAGCACAAACCAGTTGTCTTTACTCATGTTCTGTCGTCAAACTTGATGAACACAACTACTTGTTTTGGAAACAACAAGTGTTGGCAACAATTAGATGGCCTCTCTCCATTTGAATGCTCTATAAGAAGTTTCCTGATTATCAATTTCTCAAAGTCTTTGGTTGCTCTTGCTTTCCAAATATCAGACCATACAATGCTCACAAACTTCAATTTCGGTCAGTTGAGTGCACCTTTCTTGGGTATAGTCTACAACACAAAGGATACAAATCCTTGTCTCCCAATGGTAGGATTTATATCTCTCGAGATGTCCTCTTCAATGAGTTTTCTTTTCGATACTCTAAATTGCAGTCGCAGTCTTCAGTGTCTACTTCTTCTTCTCCTGGGTCTATTTCAGCATCTATACCTCTGTTTCCTGCTACTACTCATGTCCATAACAGTCCTATTGCTAGTATCAATCATGGTCCTCCTTATAGTGTAGCAGTCTCCTCTGCTAATCCCAGTGTTCCTATTGATATTACTGATCCTCATGGTGCTAATGTTGTTCCTAATGGTACTCCTACTGGTGATCCTACTGATGGTTTTATGGATGATATCCTACCTCTGCGGACCTTCCTGCTGATCACACTGGTGCTCCTACTGATGGTCACAATGGTGCTTTCACTGGTGGTACTACTGATGCAAGATATGTCTCTCCTACTGCCCCTGGTCATCCGATGGTAACTAGATCCAAAATTGGCACTCCTACTGATGGTCACAATGGTGCTCTCACTGGTGGTACTACTGATTCAAGAGTTGTCTCTACTACTGCTCCTGGTCATTCGATGGTAACTAGATCAAAAGTTGGCACTTACAAGCCCAAAGTGTATATGGCTTCTATAGAACCCTCTAGTTTGAATGAGGCTTTGGACACACCCCCATTGACTTGAGGCAATGCAGGCATAATACCTGGCTTTACTCAGGAATAATACATGGTCTCTTGTAGATCTTCCTCAACACAGATCAGTGATTGGTTGCAAGTGGAATTTCAAAGTCAAGGAGAATCCAGATGGCACAGTTCATAAATACAAGGCTCTAGAGGTTTTCAACAGGTGGCTGGGTTTGACTTTGATGAAACCTTCAGTCCAGTAGTTAAACCCACTACGATTAGAATTGTGCTTTCCACAGCTATAACATTTGGATGGCCAATCTTACAGCTAGATGTCAACAATGCATTCTTAAATGGTGATTTGCTAGAAGAGGTTTACATGATGCAACCTCCTGGTTTTGATGATCCTTCACGACCCAAGGCTGTGTGCAAACTTGCTAAGGCTTTATATGGCCTGAAACAAGCTCCTAGAGCATGGTTTGATAAACTACGACATACTCTAATACAAATGGGTTTTACATCCACTAAGTCTGACTCTTTTCTATTCGTTAGTCACACTCCTTCTCCAATTTTTCTTCTGGTTTATGTAGATGACATCTTGGTCACTGGTGCAAATCAGTCTGATGTTTCTCAGTTAGTCAAGCAGCTACACTCTAGTTTTTCATTGAAAGACTTAGGACCTGTTCACTATTTTCTTGGAATTCAGGTTCAATACACTGATACTGGTTTATTCCTATCTCAAACTAAGTATGTTCGTGATCTTTTGTGTCGCGCCAAGATGCAGTTTGCAAAGGGTTTGCCCACTCCTATGAGTGGTGGTGAGAAGTTGTTTGCTCAAGGGAGTGATCATGTTCAAAATGTGCATCTCTATCGCAGTATAGTGGGAGTTTTACAATATGTTACTATAACAAGACCAAAAATTGCATACTCTGTTAATCGGGTTTGCCAATTCATGGAAGCTCCTCTTGAATCACATTGGAGAGTGGTAAAAAGGATATTGAGATATCTTCAAGCCACACCCACCTTTGGACTTCAGCTTTCACCTGCTCCTTCTTTTAGGCTGACTGGTTTTTGTGATGCTGATTGGGCATCTGATCCTAATGACAGAAGGTCTGCCTCGGGTTACTGTGTTTACTTGGGTTCTAATCTCATCTCCTGATCATCCAAGAAACAAAGTGTTATCTCCAGAAGTAGCACTGAGGCTAAGTATAGGAGTTTAGCCTCAGTTATAGCTGAACATTTTTGGCTCAATTCACTCTTTTATGAACTTAAACTTCCTTGTGCTACTCCTATTGTCTGGTGTGATAACAAGAGCACAATGTTACTAAGTGCTAATCTTGTTCTTCATTCGAGAACAAAGCACATTGAGTTGGATATATTCTTTGTTCGAGAGAAGGTGGCTCGCAAACTTCTGCATGTTCTTCACATTTCTGCAACTGATCAAATTGTTGATATCTTTACTAAAGCACTTGGCAATTCCAGGTTTCTACTACTGCGTGACAAACTGATTGTTGTTGATAGCTCCACACTCAGTTTGAGGGGGGATGTTAAGTGTAAATAATAGAACAACTCATGTTTAGTCAGTTACATAGTCTGTTAGTATAAATGATGTTAGACAGCCAATCACAAATGTTGTTAGTATAAATGATGTTAAACAGCCAAACACAAATGTTGTTACTGATATTGTTAAGTTGTTGTAAGTGTTGTTGTTGTCTATATAAACATGATCAATGTACACTTGTAGACAGATATGAAATATAGAAAACACTGTTCATTCTCTTAGTTTCTCAACAGTTTGTAGTAGAGAATTAGAGATAACACTCCATACCTTAAACTGTAATTCTTGAATTGGACTGCATGTTCCCTGCTTAACACCACACCTCTTATCTCCATGCATGACCTTCCATAAACGTCAATGTGCCACTCTCCTGTTCAACACCTATGTTATCCAAGCAGCTCCCACCTGCCATAAAGTTGGGTTTTGATGAGAAAGTTTAAAAGTTGATAGAAAAAAAAAGGGAAAATGGGAGTGTAACACTTACGAGTGTAATAAGGGTAGGAATGGATGCAAATTGTTGTAGTTGAGGCATGTATTCCTCCTAAACTTGTTGAATAGGACAGAAGAGCATCATGCCCCTGATATAGATGCTGCTTCTTCTTCAGGATCGCTGATATAGATATAAAGGTCTGGAATGCGGGAGATGATGTGCCAGTCCTCCCCCTTGTCCTTCTTGCATCGTCTGTATAACTCACGATTGCGAGTTTTAATCTCTAGGGACTGAAGAGTTGTGATTCCCTGCAGCCAGTCTGGGAGCCTTGTCAGATTATTGCATTGCCATATTCCCAAAGATCGAAGCAAAGGAAGGTGTTGGATCCACTCTAGTAAAGCTGTCAAGCGAGGCAATCCCGTAAGGTATAAATGACGAAGGGAAATGAGGTGCTGAAGATCCTCCTCCACCTCCTTTGAGTACAATTCCAACTCTGGACAGTATAGAATGTACAAGTCTTCGAGCAAGGTTAGATATCGCAAACCCTCAGACATAGATGTTAGATTTTTACAAAAATAGATTTCCAATGTGGTAAGAGAGTTTTGAAACCCCTCCTCTTGGCCTTGGATCCCTCCCAACACCGGCAAACACTTAAGACTCGGACAATATGAGATATTTAATGTTTTGAGAGAGGTGAGTTTAGAAAGTATTCCCTCTAGCTCTGATAGAGAATCCAGTTCCCTGCACCCTGAAATTTCCAAATTTTTTTAGGGCTGTGAGAGTATGTATTTCTGCACCCACACTCTTTAGCTTTTCACACTCTCTAATTCCCAAAGACGTGAGAGAAGTAGAACAATTTAGGAATATCCCTTGGGGTAAACATCTCATTTCATTAAATCCCCAAATTTCAAAGGTATTAAGAAGAGGAATGGGGTTTTCCAATGATCTCCTCAGCATCATTTCATTGCCATTCTCCAAATGTAAAATTTGCAAATGAGGCAAGCAAGGAGGAAGTCCTTCCAATTTGGGGCGCTCCTTAATCGTCAGCTTCTCAAGGCAAGGAAATAATAGTACCTCTTCGACAACGATGACCATTCCTCCAAATTCTTCGGTACATAAATTAAAATAACCGTCGCTAACTGTTTTGCGACGTTTTAAAACAGTCGCTAATACAAGGATTAGCGACGGCATTCGGACCATAGCTAATGTTTAGAAATTTTTTTGTTAGCTACGGTCAAAATACCGTAACTAATGTGATTTATTTTTTTTAAAAATATAATAAAACAACTTAGCGTTGGCACTATGGCCGTAGCTAAGGTTTAGAAAAAAAATTTGTTAGCTATGGTCCACATACCGTCGCTAATGTGATTTTTTTTTAAAAATATAACAAAACAACTTAGTGACGGCAATACAGCCGTAGCTAATGTTTAGAAATGTTTTTGTGATTTAAAAAAAATTATAGAAAAACACCTTAGCGACGGCAGGAGGGCCGTAGCTAATGTGATTTTTATTTTAAAAAAAATATAACAAAACAACTTAGCGACGGCTATACAGCCGTAGCTAATGTTTAGAAATGTTTTTGTGATTTTTTTTAAAAAAATTATAGGGAAACACCTTAGCGACGGCATGCGGGCCGTAGCTAATGTGATTTTTTTTAAAAAAAATATAACAAAACAACTTAGCGACGGCACTGGGGCCGTAGCTATGGTTTAGAAAAAAAATTTGTTAGCTACGGTCCACATATCGTCACTAATGTGATTTTTTTTTTAAAAAATATAACAAAACAACTTAGCGACGGCAATACAGCCGTAACTAATGTTTAGAAATGTTTTTGTGATTTTAAAAAAAATTTATAAGAAAACAATATAGCGACGGCACTAGGGCCATAGCTAATGTTTACAAATTTTTTTGTTAGCCACGGTCCAAATACCGTAACTAATGTCATTTAAAAAAAAAATTTAAGAAAACAATATAGTGACGGCACTAGGGCCGTAGCTAATGTTTAAAAAAAATAAAAATTGTTAGCTACAGTCAAAATACCGTAGCTAAATGTGAATTTTTTTTTAAATTATATAAATCAAAATCGCTATATATTTAGAAACTGGATAAAATCACCAATTTCACATTTCCATCCAGCCCGGTAGGAGACTTAGTTTTCACCTAGGCGACTTGGGTTCGAATTCCTCCAATGAAACTTTTTTTTATATTAAGATTTTTATATTAGCGACGACACTAGGGCCGTAGCTAAATGTGAATTTTTGTTTTTAAATTATATAAAGCAAAATCGCGATATATTTATAAACTGGATAAAATCACCAATAACACATTTCTGTTCAGCCCGGTTAGGAGACTTAGTTTTCACCTAGGCGACTCGGGTTCGAATCCTGCCAATGAAACTTTTTTTTTATATTAAAATTTTTATATTAGCGACGGCACTAGGGCCGTAGCTAATGTTTACAAATTATTTTTTTGTTAGCTATGGTCAAAATACCGTAGCTAAATGTGAATTTTTTTTAAATTATATAAAGCAAAATCGCTATATATTTATAAACTGGATAAAATCTCCAATAACACATTTTCGAATAAAAAGAAGATAAAAGTTGATCAGATAAAAAAAATCAGATCATATCAAAGAAGATAAAAGAAGATCAAATAAAAAAACCAGATCAGATCAAAGAAGATAAGATCAGATCAAATAAATTCAAAGAATATCAGAGAAGATCAGATCAGATCAAATAAGATCAGATAAAAGAAAATCAAAGAAGATAAAAGAAGATCAGATCAAAGAAATTCAAAGAAGATCGGAGAAGATCAGATCAGATCAAAGAAGATCAGAGAAGATCAAAGAAGATTAGATCAAAGAAGATCAGATCAAAAAAAATCTAAGAAGATCAGATCAAACAAGATCATAGAAGATCAAAGAAGATAAAAGAATATCAGATCAAATAAGTTAAAAGAATATCAAAGTAGATCAAATTAGATCAAAGAAAATCAGATCAGATCAGATAAAAAAATATCAGATCAAATAAGTTAAAAGAAGATCAAAGAAGATTAGATCAGCTCAGATCAGATTATAGAAAATCAAAGAAGTTAAGATTAGATCAAAGAAGATTAAAAAAGATCAGATCAAAGAAGATCAAAGAAGTTAAAAGTAGATCAAAAAGATTAGATTAAATCAGATCAGATCAGATCAAAGATGTTAAAAGTAAATCAAAGAAGATTAGATCAAATAAGATCAGATCAGATCAAAGAAGATCATATAAAAAAAATATCAGATCAAAGAAAATCAAAGAAGATTATATCAAATAAGATCAGATCAGATCAAAGAATATCAGATCAAATAAGATCAAAGAAGACCAAAGAAGATCAGATAAAAAAAGATCAGATCAGATCAAAGAAAATCAAAGAAGATCAGATCAGATCAAAGAAAATCAAAGAAAACCATATAAGATCAAAGAAGATCAGATCAGATCAAATAAGATCAGATCAAATAAGATCAAAGAAGATCAGATCAAAGAATATCAGAGAAGATCGAAGAAGATCAAAGAAGACCAAAGAAGATCAGATCAAAAAAGATAAAAGAAGATCAAAGAATTCAAAGAAGATCAGATCAAAAAATACCAAATAAGATCAAAGAAGATCAAAGAAGACCAAAGAAGATCACAGAAGATCAGATCAAAAAAGATCAAAGAAGATTAGAGAAGGTCAGATCAAAGAATATCAGATCAGATCAAAGAAGATCAGATCAGATCAAACAAAGAAAATCAGATCAAAGAATATCAAATAAGATCGAAGAATATCAAATAAGATCGAAGAAGATCAAAGAAGATCAGATCAAAAAAGATAAAATAAGATCAAAGAATTCAAAGAAGATCAAAGAAGATTAGAGAATATCAAGGAAGATCAGATCAAATAATATCAAATAAGATTGAAGAAAATCAAAGAAGACCAAAGAAGATCAGATAAAAAGATATCAAAGAAGATTAAAGAAAATCAAAGAAGATTAAAAAAGTTCAAAGAAGATAAAAAAAGATCAGAGAAGATCAGATCAAAGAATATCAAATAAGATCAAAGAAGATCAGATCAGATCAAAGAAGATCAGATCAGATCAAAGAAGATCAGATAAGATCAAATCAAAGAAGATCAGATCAGATCAAAGAATATCAAATAAGATCGAAGAATATCAAATAAGATCGAAGAAGATCAAAGAAGACCAGAGAAGATCAGATCAAAAAAAATAAAAGAAGATCAAAGAATTCAAAGAAGATTAGAGAAGATCAAGGAAGATCAGATCAAAGAATATCAAATAAGATCGAAGAAGATCAAAGAAGACCAAAGAAGATCAGATAAAAAAAAAATAAAAGAAGATCAAAGAATTCAAAGAAGATCAGAGAAGATCAAAGAAGATCAGATCAAAGAATATCAAATAAGATCGAAGAATATCAAAGAAGACTAAAGAAGATCAGATAAAAAAAATCAAAGAAAATCAAAGAAGATCAAAAAAGTTCAAAGAAGATCAAATCAGATCAGATCAAAGAATATCAAATAAGATCAAAGAAGATCAGATCAGATCAAAGAAGATCATATTAGATCAAAGAAGATTATATCAAAGAAGATCAAATCAAAGAAGATCAGATCAAATAAGATCAAAGAAGGCCACAGAAGATCAGATAAAAAAAGATCAAAGAATATCAAAGAAGAGGTAAAAAAAAACACTAAAGAGGTTAGCAACAGTAATTATGCCGTCGTTAATTGGTTTAAAAAAACATTAAAGAGGTTAGCGATGGCAAGTAGGCAGTCGCTAATTGGTTTTAAAAAAAAACAATAAAGAGGTTGGTTTAAAAAAAACACTAAAGAGGTTAGCGACGACACTTATGTCGTCGCTAATTGATTTTAAATAAAACATTAAAGAGGTTAGCGACGGCAAGTAGGTCGTCGCTAATTGGTTTTTTTTAAAAATAAACAGTAAAGAGGTTAGCGACGACAATTAGGCCATCGCTAATTGGTTTAAAAAAACATTAAAGAGGTTAGCGACGGCAAGTAGGTCGTCGCTAATTGGTTTTAAATAAAAAAAAAACAGTAAAGAGGTTAGCGACGGCCTACTTGCCGTCGCTAATTGGTTTAAAAAAAACAGTAAAGAGGTTAGTGACGACAATTAGGCCGTCACTAATTGGTTTAAAAAAAACATTAAAGAGGTTACCGTCGCTAATTGGTTAAAAAAAACAGTAAAGAGGTTAGCGACAGCTTGGTTACCATCGCTAATTGGTTTAAAAAAAACACTAAAGAGGTTAGCGACGGCAATTAGGCCGTCGCTAATTGGTTTTAAAAAAACATTAAAGAGGTTAGCGACGGCAAGTAGGGCGTCGCTAATTGGTTAAAAAAAACAGTAAAGAGGTTAGCGACGGCATACTTGCCGTCGCTAATTGGTTTTTTAAAAAATATCACCAATCCGCGTGAAATCTCATCTCAACTGTTAATAACAGCCAAAAATTTAGCTCAATCCAACGCACTAAACCAAACCACGTCATCGATCCGCGTGAAACTAACACAACCAATCCCCTTCAATTACCTTTCTCTATATAAATTTCAATTTTTTCTACAAACCAACTTAAACAAAAATTTTCTCTCAAAATTTTTTTTTCTCTCATCTTCCAGAGAAGAAACCCACTGAGGAGAAGTTCGTCGCTTCCTCGACACCAATCCCAGCCGCCTCCCTCGACACCGATCCCGGCCGCTTCTCTCTCCCCTCCCTTCATCCGCCGCCTCTCTCTCGGAGATCTGAGATCTCTCATCTCGGAGATCTGAGACCTGAGATCTCTGATATCTTGGATCTCAGAGATCTGAGATCTCGCAGAATCTCAAAGATCTGAGTTCTCGGGATTTGAAATCTCAGATCTCGGAGAGATCTCCGATATTTTTAATATATATATATATATATATATATATATATATATTTTTTTTTTTTTTTTTTTAAATCTCAGAGATCTCGGAGTAATCTGATCGTTTAAAATATATATATATATATTTTTTAAAGATCTTGGAGAAATCTCAGATCTCGGAGAGATAAATATATATATATATATATATATATATATATATATATATATATATATATATATATATATATATATATATATATATATATATATATATATATATATATATATATATATTTAAAAAAAAACCATTTAGTGACGGCAATTGTGCCTTTGCTAATATAAAAATAATGTAAATTTAAAAAAAAACCATTTAGCCACGGTAAAATGCCCGTCGCTAAAATAAAAATAATGTTAAATTAAAAAAAAAAATCAATTAGTCACGGCTAAAATGCCATCGCTAATATAAAAATAATATTAATTTTTTTTAAAAAAATCAGTTAGCTACGGCTAAAATGTCGTTGCTAATATAAAAATAATGTTAATTCTTTTGAAAAAATTTGTTAGCCACGGCCAAAATGCCGTTGCTAATATAAAAATAATGTTAAATTTTTAAAAAAAATTTGTTAGCCACGACCAAATTGCCGTCGCTAATATAAAAAAATATTAAATTAAAAAAAAAAAAAATCAGTTAGCCACGGATGTTTTACACTTTGGCGACGGTTTTATTCCGTGGCTAATTAGCCACGGCTATTTTGCCGTCGCTGAATCAAATAGCGACGATAAATGTGGCTACGGGATAGTGACGGTTGTTTGTACCGCCGCTGATGCCTTTTAGCTACGATTTTAGCTCAATCAGCGACGGTTTTTAGCCGTTGTTGATTTCAATTTTTTTTATAGTGTGTATTTCATAGATTTCATTCCACTCATAGTTGGATTGAAGGAGGCTCATGTGCACTATGCACATGACTTCTCATGTGCATCAACTTCAGCCGTTAGATTGCTCTGAAAACAATTTAACAATTATCTTTCTCTCTCTCCATTAAATTATTACAAATTAAATCACACATCACTCGTCTCTCCACTAAATTATTACAAATTAAATCACACATCACTTATCTATCTCTTCACTAAATTATTACAAATTAAACCACATTTTTTACCAAAATCTACACAATTTAACACATATCTCAAGAAAAATCAAATGGTCCAAATTTAATAAAACGCACATCTCTAAGTAAATCTAACGGTCCAAATTTAATATTACACTAATCTTGAGAAAAATATAATGGGCCAAATTTAATGGAACACACATATCAAGGTAAATCTAACTTCAAATTTAATAGTACAAACATCTCGGTCCAAATTTAATAGTACATACATGTCAAATTTAATTATGCACTCATCTCGAGAAAAATATATGTTTCAGCACGTACCTCTAGAAAATCTAACAGTTCTGCATGCATCTCGAGAAAAATGGATGGTTCAACACTCATTTTGAGAAAAATAAATGATCCAAATTTAATAGAACACGCATCTCTAGGTAAATCTAACGGTCCAAATTTAATAGTACACTATCTAGGTAAATCTAACCGTTAGATTTTGGTGAAAGATCAAACTATTGGATTGTACTCGAGATACGTGTTGAACCGTTTAGATTTTGGTAAAAAATCTCTAGTTAAATCTAACGGTACAAAATTAATTATGCACTTATCTCGAGAAATATCTCTCGAGATGTGGAAATTATTAAATTTTTTCTCGAGATGAGTGTACTATTAAATTTGGACCGTTAGATTTACCTAGAGATGTGTGTTCTATTAAATTTGGATAGTTTATTTTCCTCGAAATGAGCGTTGAACTAGCTATTTTTTCTCGAGATGTGTGCAGAATTGTTAGATTTTCTCGAGGTACGTGCTGAATAATATATATTTTTCTCGAGATGAGTGCATAATTAAATTTGACATGTATGTACTATTAAATTTGGACCGAGATGTTTTTACTATTAAATTTGAACCGTTAGATATACCTTGATATGTGTGTTCCATTAAATTTGCCCCATTACATTTTTCTTGAGATTATGTAATATTAAATTTTGACCGTTAGATTTGCTTAGAGATGTGTGCTCTATTTAATTTGGACCATTTGATTTTTCTCGAAGATGTGTGTTAAATTGTGTAGATTGTGGTGAAAAATGTGGTTTAATTTGTAATATTTAGTGAAGAGAAAGATAAGTGATGTGTGATTTAATTTGTAATAATTTAGTGGAGAGATAAGTGATGTGTGATTTAATTTGTAATAATTTAATGGAGAGAGAGAGATAATTGAGAGGATAGAGTAATTTAATGGAGAGAGAGAGGAGAACCGTTGCAATCTAAGGGTTGGAGTTGATGCACATGAGGGGGTCCTGTGCATAGTGCATATGAGCTCCCTTTCAATCCCTCATAGTTAGGTCCTTGAGGAGAGGTCGTTCCCAAAGTGGAGGCAGGCGTTCATAGTTGTGGCAATAACTAAGTTCAATCATCACCAATTTTGGAAGCCGATTAATCCAACTAGGTAACATTCTTCCTCGATACCCATCTATATGGACAATGCTTTCAAGCTCGATAGGTGCCGTTGAAGGCCTTCCTCCAACACCTTTTCGTGCAATTCAACATCTGCAGCCGCCGCCGCTACATTATCAAAGTCTCAAGCTAACCAACACAAATTTAACGAGGATATATTTGCTTGCTCATCAAATTAGCTTCTTTTGCCTCCTCTAAGCTTCTCACCTTTTCAAGCCATCTTATTTCTATTACTCCACCAAGGAGATTCATTCCTCCCAAATCTGCAATACTTCTTCCACTCTCCATCCCCAACCACAAACAAGCTCAATGTTCAGAGTTGAGAGTTGAGTCAATTGCCCCATCCCTATTGGCATTTCTTTCAACTCCCGACATCCCCTAACGTCTAGATGTCTCAGGCCTTTCAATTTACTCATCATTTTGGCAATTCTTTAAAAGTTTGACAATAGCAAAGTATCAAACATTGCAGATTCCTTAGATTGCAAATGGACTCAGGTAACAATCTAATGTGAGTTTAAGACATATCGAGGTACCTTAAATGTTTCATCTTCCCTATCGAAGCTGGAAGCACTTTAGTTACAATATGACTCAAACCTAAGGCACATAAGCAGTAATTGGGATTTCCAAAAATTACTTCAATGGAGTAGTATCCTAAACTGACTAAAAGTGTACGTAGCATTGGGTAGGATTTGGACAAAGTTTCTAGATTAATCAGTTTTACTTCTAGTTTTGGTGAATCAAGGACCAGTGAACAATGCCGGATGCCTTTCGGTAAGGTCTTACTACCAACTTCCACAATGCCACATTCATTCAATGACACCAAACATGCAAGTTCATGGATGAGATCATGCATCTTACATGATTTTATATCACCAACACTACACCACAAGTGCCCATTAATAGCATTTTTACACTTTGTGCTATTAAGTTAAAAGTTCAAAAGTTCAAGTTTCAGTAACATTCCAATTTTAAAACGCTATAGAAAAAAAGCGGGAAATTAAAAAGATTAACCGCTCGATTTTGGTGAAATGCTAAAGCGTTCCCTCACCCTAAAAGGCCAAGAAAACACATTTTCTTTCGTTGTTGCCCTCAAGTTGTATTGCGAAAGCGAGCGAGAGAGAGAGAGAGGGAGATCCAGATCTAGGGACAGAGAGAGAGATCGAGAGTCAAGGAGATGCACAAACCCATTACAACACACAGCTTCGTCTCCGAACCCTTAGCGGCTGAAGCGAAAATGTTGTCACACAAGACGTTCATCATCAAGAAGAAGTTGGCGAAGAAGATGAGGCAGAACAAGCCCATCCCTCATTGGATCTGCAATGAGGACTGACAACACCATCAGGTCTACTCAAAATCGAAAACCCCCAAATCTCATTTTTTTCGTCTTTTAATCAAACACCTTGTTCAATTGGTTTCTGAATTGTTGATTTGCTTTGGGTGTTTTCTCAAGTACAATACCAAATGCCTTGTTCACTGGCTCTGAACCAAGCTTGGGTTCTAAGGTAGATTTGCATATTACTTTTTATCTTTTTAGTTTACCTTTACTTTTGGTTCAATTAGGGTAATGAACTAGTTAGATGTTGAGTTTGAGTGAAACTTGGAAACTTAGTGCAAATTCTCTTTATTAGAAGAAGAAGATTGTTTGTTTAACTTCAAAGTTTAATGAAGGATTTAGCACTCTGATTTGAGGTTTCGTTATGTTTACTTATCTGGTTATGATTGAGTAGTAGTATTTCAATTTGAAATGATCAGTTTGTAATTGATTAAGCTCTTCAATGTTGATATTTATGAATTTTTTGTTTTACAAATTGGATTCCAGCTATGCTGAATGGGTTAGATTTTTTATGAGAATTATATGTATGTTTGTAGTATAAGTTTTTTCTTGTCTTTTGAATTAAAATTAAATTGCTTGGATGGAGGCTTAGTTCTTGGAACACGCTAAGGACACTTTACAGAGATGGCCATTCAAAAACTAGGTTAGGTTACAGGGATAGTATCTATCCTCTTTTAGCAATTGGTCTAGCTAATCTTTTTTTCTATCGGTTTAGTTGTGGCACTGTTGGAAACATAAGTTATATAAGACTAGTACTGAAAAACACTATGCTGCATAGCATTATGTTATGAAGGTTTTGTTTAGATAAAAATGATGGTCTATGATATATATTAGCAATCATCTATAGTTTATAATATTTTATTTGATGGCATTTGTATATAACATGGTTTTCATAAACTGGAATTTCTTATACCGTTTTTATTTCATAAACTAGAATTTTACTATGATATTTCGGTTGTTCAGAAAATTTTGTACATTAGTGCATGTTTGGATAACTTGGCATGGGTTGTTCGCTTACAAACAAATCCAGAGCTCATATATTATTTTATCATTCTAGTTATTGACTGTTGTTGATGACGAAGATGAAGATGTTCAAGAAGATCTTACCATGGCAACATCTCTTGTAAGTCCCCAAACCATGGCATTCATGGTGTAGCATGGCTCCAGATTTTTATCTGTAGGGATGAAAGAAGACGATCTGCAAAGTTTGCAGCTTCCTCTGATGTCACCAACTAATGAGGAAGAAGACGCGTCCGCCACAATTTTCACAATCACAGTGGTATGTTGTCTTCCTTTATGATCATCACTGGATACTTATTTCAGCCTTGCCCATTATCATTTCTTGGTAGATCTAACTGCCTTTATAATTGCGAGACTCTGATTTATTACCAGCAATATATGTGCTCAGTCACGTGTTTTTATTTCCTTGTTCAAGTTCAAATCAAATAGTAGTTTTTGTCATTTGGAGTATGTGATCTTACTTGCAGCAACTACATTACATTTTGAATCTTTTGATGATTATTTCAACAGCTCAGGTCTAATACTTATTATTGCCTTGCCAGATCTTGGAACTTCCCTCTCTTATGGAAATGATCTTGGAATTGTTCATCTTCTTGTCAAAGACATCTTTGAAAACATTCAGATGGTATTGCCATTATTCTTGTAAGAGCTGGAAATGGATTTGGTTGAATTTCTGGTATTTTGTTCTTACTGTATGATGATCTAAATTACCTTCAGATGACTGATCGAGAGTTTCTGATTCGAGTTTCATACATGGAAATTTACAATGAGGAAACTAATGTTCTTTTGGCTCCAAAAGAGCAGAAGCTTCAGATTCACAAAAGGTTGGATTTGAGATTCCGCAAAACTTCACAATTTGGGTTTGTAGCTAACAGAGTGGTATACTAGGTTGTACTGATTTCATTATTTTCTAGCGTGGCATTTTTGTTGCAGGGCTTCGTGAGGAAATTGTGAATAGTTCTGAGCAAGTACTGAAACTCGTTGAATCTAGAGAAGGTCTGGTCTACAATATATAGCTGCAAATAATTGTTATTTCCCCTCCTGCTACTGAACTAGAGAGTAATATAATACTAATGGGGGAAAACTACTGCTTGCAGTTAATCGGCACTTTGGTGAGATAAACACGAATGCTCGAAGTAGCAGATCTCATACAATATTTAGGATGGTAAGGCAAGCTAAAAGCTCTGTATTTCATGCTTCTTTATTGCTCTTTTTCCTCCTGATTGTTGTCCTAGTCATAAATTACTACACCACAACTGCTCATTAATAGCAGTTGATGATGGCGTTTTTATACTCGTTGCTATGAAAAGCAAAGGCCTCCGTGAATTAGCTTCGTTAATGGTCATTTGCATGTCCTTATATTCGATATATTATCCTTTTCTAAACTATTAATTTGATTACTTTCTTCTCCGTTTGCTCAGTTGAACCCAAG